>JAECUM010004794.1:0-131745 GCA_016617855.1 Megalonaias nervosa | reverse complement strand
CCTATTTTCCTATCATTAGCACTTTTCTATCCAACAGAAAGAAGTCACTTGGGTCAAAACTCTTGTGTCCAATATGACCCCTGGGTAATGTAATTGTATAACATTAAACAATCTTTCAGTAATTTACTTTTAAAAAATGTATTCTCTTACGAGTCTATGCTCTTAAAATAAGTAACAGAACAGAGTGAAAGACAACAAGCTTTGTAAAATTTAACAAATATTTCCCTAGAATACAAAGTGAAAATGAGAAAAAATAACTTACAGTATTGCAAATTAAATCCCAAAATAATCCAACAATTACTGACACAAGTCCTACTAATTTAAAGTCCTGAAAAAAATTCAGTAAAAGTCCCAAAGAAATCCCAAAACTGAAGGCAATGACATGTCTGTTATAGCTATTAGAGTGTTGATGTGTCAACAGTCTTTTATTGAGTCACAGTAATATAATTCCAGGTTTGAATATACTATAAATTCCAGTGAATGTCTTTATTCAAGAATTTTATCAGAGCACTTTTGTATTTCCTGAGAAAATAATCACTTGAATTCAATAATTTGAACAACAAAGATTCCAGCCCAAAAACACTGGTCACAACATATAATAAAATTTGATTGTGGTAAGACTTAAAGACAAACGACCAAGTCCTCACAATCACAAGATTATATAGTTCTCTACTTGACCTCAGGTCACAATTAGCATTTTCTAAAAAAAAACAAAAAACACCATTACCTAATGGAAAATAACCTTCTAGAATGATCCTGATGTTTACAAAGCAATAACCTGGATTATGTAAACTTCACTTAGGAAAGTCCAAAACTTTGAACCAGCTCAACATATTTACCTCTTCTATTAATATTGATCTGGATATTAAGCCCATAAACATAGAGAATAATTTTGCTATGTATTAGTTGTTGACATAAAATGAAATAATACAAGAATTTAAAAAATCACTAAACTGCTGAATCAGTTAAGGCAAAAGAAAGAACACCATCTACAACAATGAAGATAAAGCATATGGCAAAACAAACTTAATTTGTTGTTTTTTATAACCTCCTAACATGTGAAATGAGGAACAATTTAAACAAAAATCTCACTATTAATTTCTTAATTGGTAGGAATCCAGCTCCTCAAATACTCAAGATAAAACTGAAAAAAAATAATACCAAGAAATAGTTTTAAAAATCTTTGTTCATTAATTCCCACAACTACATCAAAGTGGACTAGGTAAACTGCAATAAACTTAAAACTTAATATTGCAAATACAAGAGCACATATCTGCCTCTAAGAAAAACAATTCATAAAAAAGAAACATAAGAAATGTCCTTTTCTATTCTTTTCTGCTGAACTACAAATTAATCTGGTGTGGCCTAAGTACTTCCACATCTATGAAACATATGGGCTAAATATGGGACCATACCTTCTCCTACAACCAACACAGGGAACATCATGTGTCAATAGATTCATAATGTCCTTTCTGGTTACCATCATGGCAACTGCAATCTCATCCTTTGTCAAAAGGCCAAATTTATGCACGAATCGCTCCAGGTCCTTCTGCTTCACGCTGCACAAACGATCGCAATTAATGCATTTGTCTGTAAACTGGACCACCATCTGAAAAGCAAGATAAATTCAATAATACCAGTATTTTATGATAACAATATTTTAAGATAAACATATTTTCTCAGAATAAAAATCAATACATGTGAATGCATAGCTCTAACCTAAGAACACATGCATTTAAAAAAAAATACATTCAACTTACACAAAAGAATATACTAAGCATTTAGTCCCAAGTTATCAGCAGACTGCTCCTTCCATAAGCACAGTCCATGTTGTATAATGGTGCATTCAATCAATATAAACTATGCTACTGGATTATGTTCCTGATGTTCTATGCATATTTGAAACAACAGTACTTGATCACTTTGAGAATCAGCTGATGCATTCAAGAAGGCATGACTAATGTCTTGATGATCAAAATTCAGTAAATTTTATTTTGCGGTGTTCACCACTAACCCAATGAATATCCCAAAATTGCAACTTGTGTAAAATATCCAATTTATTAAATTCTTATTTTGTGCTATGTGAGCAAATGTGCATGTATCTTAAAATAACAGTGTTAAGGTTCCAAGACACCAAAAATTTGGTCAAATGTGGCAATTGTTTTAACAACTTTTAAATCTAATGCAAACTGTGTCTCAGTGAATGTATACATACTGAATATTCTAACATAAACTCGTTTCATTTCACTAGGTCAACAAGGTGCAATCAATATAAAACAACCATTTTTTGGACTCAATTTGGACTTAATTTTCATGTCAGACTAAAACAATGAGGACCAGACATCACAAGTCATTTCGTGAAAAGGCCTTGTCAGTATGATTATCTATTTATGAGTGGTAAAGAGATTTTCATGGTGGCTATCACAGCAGCCATATTGGATGTAAGATTGGTTAAAAACATATGGCCATCTAGTCAGAAGGCATAAAAATAACAAGAATTTTGAACATACCTAGGGATGGTCCTGGCTTTTAAAAAGTTGTCGCCAAAAAAATCGCCAACCTCAATATTTTGTTGCCAATTTTCAAAAAATGTCGCCAGAACAAGTAGTGAATATTTTGCCAAGTCTATTAATGTAATAGGCAATGAAAATTGAAAAAGATGAGATAGTTATTACTTTACTGACAACAAGCAATACAGCTATAATATTACAAAATAATCATTACATGACTGTTTTGCACTATTAAAATGATATAGAATATCACATGATGATCCGTCGCAATTTTAGGGCTGCCCACTTATTGAATGCAGTTTCAAAGTCTAATTCTTCACATCTGTACATGCTGATTCTCATTAAATTCTCTAGAGTTGAGATGCCGAGTTTATTTCTGATGAGTTTTTATGAGGTTCATCTTACTGAATCCATGTTCACAGGCTACAGTGCTGACAGGTGACACCAGTAGTCTCTCAGCAGCCATAGATGCACAAGGACATGTTGCCCTCGATCTCACTGCCAACTGAATCAAGTCCTTAACACCACTATACACCTTACCATTCCACAGGTGCTCGACACGAGCTTGATGTTAAGAAAAAAAACAATAATCTGAAGGAAAAAAATCATACAGAGTGACAAAAATACCTCAGATTACCCCCATGACCCATTCTGACATTGGACCCTCTCTATCATACTATATAAGAGAATAGAGGGTCCAATGTCAGAATGGGTCATGGGGGTAATCTGAGGTATTTTTCCTTCAGATTATTGTTTTTTTCTTAACATCAAGCTTGTGTCAAGCACCTGTGTACCATTCCTGAGACCTTGAACCCTAGCATAAGCCACAAAGCCAGCCAACTCCTGACTAACCTCTGACTGATTACCTAACCAACAAGTAGACAAGTAATTTGAAACAATACCCGAAACCTCTGAAAGAACGGAACTGTAGCCTGTGAGCCATACAAATAGGGATCAAACAACTTAGAGCACTTAAAACTATCGAATACCCCTCCTCTGTGAACCTTGCCTTTAGATTGTCTGTAACAATATCTACAAATTTGGCACAAGACCATGCAGCCTCCGACCTTTGCTTAGCACCATCACTAATTGTATGGCCATTGTATTCAAAAGTACACAAACCTGATGAATCTAAACTTGGTTCTGCTGGAATCTCAGAAAGAAACCTGGAAATATTATTACCAGACTCTGACCTCAGACTTTCAAGAACCTCAACAGTGGAGTGGAGAAGGGGATTAACCTCGGTAAAGTCAATATCAGATCTCTGATAAGCTCGACACAGAACTGCCAAATGTCGTAGAATGTCAGCCATATAGTGTGCTGTATAAACAAATTTGAAACAAGCAATGGGCTTATACAGTGCAAGGGCCTTTGCAGACTTGTCTTCCAAGAAAATACTAACTACAGTGGGAAAATTATCAACAACTGCCTGCACACTACCTTCAAAACTCAGCCACCTTGTGTGGAATACCTGATGCAAACGAGTGTGAGAAGCCTCCAACACTGACGGAATAGCCTCAAGTCTACACATATTACGGGGGGGGGGGGAATATGCAAAATACTTGTACATATTATTCAGCCTATCTTGAAACTTGACCATGTATCTAACCTCATCAACTGCAGCACCTGTACAAAGAGCTAACCTATGTGCAATGCAGTGAGTTGCAAGCAAACCTTTAGTAGCCTCCTTCAACCTGGTAACAACACCACTCTTGCAACCCAACATGACTGCAGCACCATCGGTTGACACACAGGTGCTCGATGTGAGCTTGATGTTGAGACAAAACTAATAATCTGAAGGAAAAATATCATGCAGAGTGACAAAAATACCTCAGATTACCCCCATGACCCGTTCTGACATTGGACCCTCTCTATCATACTATATAAGAGACAAGGTCAGTAACTTCCTAATACTTCGTTCCACTCATCACCCTCAATTTTCTTCTGCTATTTCCGTCTTTAAAGGAATATGGCCATATTCTATGGCTTGTTTTACTCCTTAGATATTTTTCTATTCATCAAGCCATCACTGACTTTTCCCTTTGAATTTCTCCACTCCAAATCCATGATTGTATGTACAAATTAAACAGCCAAAAAGGCTGTTGCCAAAAAAAAAATCGCCAGATGGTATATTTTGTCGCCAATAAGGGAAAAAAATCGTAATTTGCAACATTGGCGAAGCCCAGAACAATCCCTGATACCCATATTAAATGTCAGGTTAACACCATTTTCACTTAGGTCAAGTTAGAGATCACAAGGTTTCTAATGAAAAACCCATGCTGATATGACTTTCTGGTAGTAGCAACAAATTGGTTTTCAAGATGGCTGCTGTGAGGACATACTGAATTTCAAATAGTATCATTTTCATTTAGGACCAACTGAAGATGATCAAACATTTTTTGATAAAAGGTGTTAGTATGATCATCCACTCAAGAGGAATAGCTGTAACAAGAATTTTCAAGATGACTGCCATGGCAACCATATTGGCTGTTCAAGCAGGGCAATTATCATTTAGGACCAATTAAACTTTGGACTGAACGTGTGTATAAAGTTTTATGGCTAAGTTCAGGAGGAGTAGCAATAACAAACTTGGGAAGGACAGATGATGTACAATAGGCCATCTCATGAGCTCCTCTGGTCTATGACCAGTTGAGCAAAAATAAAAATAAAAAAATGGTTTCTATGGTTTCTATGTTTACCCTATTTTTTTGCACGTTATCCTTATACATTTTCCCCTGACTATAAAATCAAGCAAAAGAAAACGAATCATGGAATTTTTGAATATTGTGACCTGTCCAGATTTTATTCATTTGTACATGTGTGATGACAATAGTAAACACAATCTTCATTGAGATGCCTACTATTTTTCACAATATTTTAGTGCATACTGAACAGAGACTAGAAAGTATGATTCAGTAGCAGCCACCCTTGCGTGCTGTTCAGTAATAGTGATTAGCTTAAAATTTACAGCAAGTTATATAAGACAAATGCAGATAACTTTTGCAATCATACAGAGTGGACATCTATAACAGTCTCTGCATGAGCAGTAAATTCTATGTTCTATCATGACACAAGTCTTGAAATCATAAACGCTGGATGTTCAACAGCATGGACTGACAATTCACTTGCCCAACTCTAAATGGCAAGTGAAAAATTTCCAGCAGCAAAGTGAATTCTCAGTCACTTGCCCACTCAAGCTAGTGCTGATTCAGGAATAACCAATGTTTCTCTTGAATAAAAAGTATATTCTGTCAAAAATATCAACGACTTTGTAAAGTGAAAGTTTATACTTTCTCCTGGAAGTTTGTTTTTCATTCGTTTTAACCATGTGCATAAGTGCTTTGCTCTCACTCTAATACACATTTACCAGAGACAGGCCGACAGACAGACAGAACAGACTTGTATCAATTGGTAATTAGTTTAACACTAACAAATTATTCTGTGATAACTGGTTTTAACTCTTTAGAAAAAAGGTAGGCGTTGTCAAGAATATTGCAAACATTGTTCACAGAGGTCCATACTCTCTAGCGCAAGTTTTCCGTTTATTGTGTGATCAAGCTCATACAAGCACTCTACTCACACTCGTCATTATTAGAAAACACTTACCAAAGGGAAAGCAGACTGATCTCAGTTTGTAATTACCTGCAACAGCTATTAAAAAAGCCATAAAGCTCTGGAAATTTAGGTTAGTAACGTAGTTAACTTTTATATTTCAACAATGGGTAAGATTTTATTATGGCAAGTAAAACATGCTACCATTGGACTGGGCATGTGGAGTTTTAGAGACTGTTTATTTTTTTTAAATCTGAATCGGGGTAAACATTAAGTAAATAAACTCTTAATCACATACTTATCTGAACATGCAAAGAAAGGATTGCATGACTACTAACATTTTTACATTTTCATTTGAACAATCAGTGAAAGTTAATAAAAAATGCATGAAATTAGTTAGAGTAAACACCTATGAAAGTCTGATTTAATTTTAACAGCTGCACAAAAACATCTGTGGCTTTTAGAATAGTTGTTTTTTTTTTGAGTAACCCCATAGGCTATACATGGTGGCCAGTATAAGTAGCGGAGGAAGAACCCAGGAAAACCCCTGTAAAAACCATTGACCCACGGGAAGCTACAAACAAATTTCTCTTATACCCACACTGACTGAGTCCAAGACTCAAACCTATGAAGACAAAGGTGAGTGCTTCAGACCACTCAACCATCTTGGGCCCTGCTTTTAGGATAGAATTTTGTACACACATGACAATTGTCTTTAAAAGTGGGTTATTCAATGCTCAACATACTTGAAAATGGATTCAAGTAGACAGCACACAAAGTAACAGAGACACTTTCCATCAAATAAGCCATTAAATTTAAAATACTTAAATTTTACATGTGGAAAATATGTGGAACAGTGCCTTTATATTCACACAAGTTATGAGTGCCTGAACACACTGTCTGTAGAACAAAATTGGTGACGGGTCAAATTTTGAACCAGTACAGTTACTCAACTTATTTGATATGGCAAAGGGGTGTGGGTGTTATTAGTTTTCCTATTTTTCACTGACAGATTTGAGTGGCTGTAGGTCTCACCTGTGCATAGTAAGTGAATGAAAGGGCATACACTACAAAAACTTTACAGTCAGAAATGACTGCCTTTGGTCTCATGAGTGCTTAGTACTTCAATTGTACAAGAGGACAAAATGTGTACTCTCACCTTTCCGTTTATATGAATCATGAATGGATGGACATACTGCCGGCAAAAAAAAAATATTAGAAAAAAATCAATGATGGCTCAGATTTTGAACTACACAATTTAGTTATATAGTGTTTACTGGGATAAGGAGAACTGATGTAAATCATTAGTTTTCCTTCTACCGACGGAAAGAGTACATGTGGGTCTCAACAGTGCATGCTACGCTGACTTTTAATTCTCTGCCACATTACGAATAAAACACACGTTTCACTGTCACACTGCCACTTATCAAGCAAATGAAATGATTCTTCAAAAATTAACAAGGTTCGAGGGGGATCATTCAGGTGTTGATTTAGGGGCTGTTAGCATGATGACATTAACTAGCAAGTGCGCGAGGAACTACGTCATATACACTGCAAATAATGAATATAACAGTTTGCTAAAGTTATAAAAGAAACGTTTTAGAAAGGATACGTATTCAAGGATAGGTACAAAAAAATCGCTGACTTACTGTCAAGTTTTCATCAACGACAATTGGGAGCTGCCTTCGTTCAAACTGGTAGTCGTCGGTGCGACAAACAGCCACTAGCTTCGCCATGTCTTTATCACAAAATGTATAATTTCTTAATTGTAATCAATCATACATTAGGGCCTTTCTATCTCTGAAAAGAGTATCATGTGGGACAAGTTTGGCCCTAACGAAGAATATTTCTACTATCAAGTATGTAATCCTTTTTACTCAGCCACAAGTGTTGTAGTCTTCCGCAGACCTTTGTTTCTCTTCGTCACATAGCAAGCTTCCATGCTAATTAAGTGTCACTAGTAGTTCTAGCATAAAGGACAAAGTAATGTTTATTTTAAAAAAATCTGAAATAATTTTGCAACGTATTGACTTTTAAGCTATGCGTATAGATACAAAATGGCGACAAAGCAGTTAAGACTGATTTTGTGACCTTGACATGTGTCAGTCTGGTTATAGTGACGTTATAATGTTTCGTAATATATGTTCCAAACGATTGTCATAACGTTGCAACGCTCAGATACGCAGAAGTATTATTTCACTTTACAAAGTTTAAGTACAAAATTTGTGGAACATCCATGAAAAATAGTCCAGAGAAGCCCAACACAAGCTCAGTTCTGGTTTGATCTGCTGTAAACTTAAGTTCAATATTAGTTTGTCAACCACAGAGGGCGTTTTCTTTAGTCCATGGTGAGCAAATTAGCAAAGAAAAATAAATGTATATTAACTTGTGTTCCATAGTTTTGAACAAGTATTTTACGAGATTAATGGAGATTTTATATAGCGCTTGTTATTATTAGTTTATTTTTCTTGACACTGTGACAGGGTATTTAGAAATGCTTATAAATACATACGCATACACAACTGTTTTGAGATTAATTTTATTTCTGACTTTCTCTTCTGTGAAAGTGTTTCTGTGCAACCACAGAATGTGTGCATGTGCCTGCGCTCGCGGAGCTGGAGCCATATATTTTCAGGCTCATTAAGTATGGAACGCCAGCGCCGTCTTAAGATGATACTTTTTATTATATGAGGTACAAACCTCTTTTTATGATGTGTTTTTGTCCTTGCATGATGTGCAAACATCGTTATATGCGGTGCTTTTGTCCTTAACTGATGTGCAAGCATATTTATATGTTCTCGTTCTTCTGTGATGTGCAAACTTCTTTATATTCGGCGCTTTCTTCCTTATATATATATATATATATATATATATATATATATATATATATATATATATATATATAATTTCATTATATATGCGGTGCTTTCGTCCTTATATGATGTACAAACTTCTTTATATGATGTACTTTCAAGATAATGTGTATCCAGAGTGAAGAATTTAGAAGTAACATGAGTTTATGACTATTTACAGAGTGTTTGGGTTTTTTTAATTTATTTATTTATTTATTTATTTATTTATTTATTTATTTTTGTTTCCTCTGAGATAGTTCAGGAAACTTATTTTTCCATTCATTAATGTCTCACAAATTATAAGATACATAGTGTCCGAGTATGAGCTATCCCAGTTTATGCAAAAGCAAATAATTTTGTTGGCCATGAGCGTGACCATGGGAGGTGACGTGAGTGTTGTAAATTCATTATAACCAGTGTCGTCGTAGTCGTCGTAAACGAGTGGGCGAAGTGCCAAGCCCTGATATCTAGTGGGCGAAGTGCCAAGCCCTGATAGCTAGTCCAGCAGCGATTTTCGCGGATCATGTTATTTTTTTTCATATTTTATGTAAATATATGTTCAACATTTTCAATAAGATACCTACTTTTAGTTATTATTCTCATCAATGTTAATACAATATTTAAAAAAATACAGTTTGCGGTGTTTTTGTCGTGGGTGGGTGGTGAGGACCGCGCCGAAAAAAAAAGCTCGCTTGGGGCACCGTTTCGTCCAGCGCAAACTTGCGACGGCTCTGATCACAACTGTAGGAAAATGTAGACACGCACACTCCTTTTCTCAGGCGTCTGTGATCATTTAGCCAGACGTTAATTATCAATACCAGTAGCTGTATGAGCCGATTGGGATCTGACGGGAATTGACATTAGTCATAGTTTCAGTTATGAACCTTTATAGGGTCATACTGGAAATCCTATGTTAAAATTGACCATAGTTTTAACATGGGGATTATATTAATTGGTCAGAAATGTTTACTGGATCAGAAGTGTTTATAATGTTAAAAGTGTTTATATATATATATGGTCAGAAGTTTTATAGGATCAAAGTGTTATGCGGTAAAACGGGAATGGTAATGTTAACATTTGTGTCTACTATCCAATACATTATATATATAGTTCCGCACCCACTTTTTGATTGCTATCCAAACACACAATACAATCTTCAAATGCATAAACCACAATCCAGTATTTACTTTTTGAATACCACACACACACACACACACACTATCCACAAATATACACTATCCAGCACCCACTTTTGATTACAATCCAGCACACCACATATACCCACTTTTTGATTACTATCCGAACTCACACCCCTACTATCCCACAACAAGGGTAGGAGTATTTATATGCATACTATCGCACGCAAGAGTATGAAGTGTTTATAGACACACTACTATACCCTCTGTCAGCCAACTTGTGGCAAAAGCTATCTGCGTCGTTGGCAACGCACAGTAATCTATACAACGCTAGCGTGCAAACTGAATGGCCAATATCGACAATAATAAATCATTTTTCTTTTTCACTTTACGAATAAATACAATTTTTTGTTAATATTGCTGCCACTAGTTTTTAAATTACATATGTTTTTGATAGAAAAGAGTCTTTAGATAAGTACAAAAAAATAATGGATTCATGAATTCAGTTGTTTAAGAATTTTATGGATCTATAATTATGATGACATATTAAGATAATGCATATTAAAGGTGAAAATTTGAAGAAAAAAAAGCAATTGAATGTAAATCAGTTAGAAATACGTCTCTTAAAAATTATATCAAGACTGAGATTTCATGGTGAAAGAATAAAACTGTCTCACTAAGCTGATGTCTCACAGTTGCCATGTTCCCTAGCTTATATCTTTCATCGAAAACCAGGCCGTGGTGGTGAAACAACATGGTAGGGAATATTTTCACATATTCTTAGATAATTTGAGTAATATGATCATCTTCAGATGGTAGAAAATTACGTCAATGCGTGGTCCTGAAGTTCAAGGAAAACTTTTCCTATACAATATTCTATAACATCCATTGTGATATGGCTGATTGTGCTGCTGGTGACAGACTTAAATGGACCATTTCTTGTAATACGCATCCACAGGGAGGAATCGACAGGCTTTACGATTGTGTACATAATATTGCTGATGTATAACAGACCTCCATTATCTCTTCTGTGGGTAAATCTTGTGAGGAACGAGTCATCCAATACCACTTGGGATTAACTCGATGCTATGGCAATAGAGCAGGCTTCACAGCTAATACTAGCATACAGCCTTTTGCAGATGAAACCAATGATGTAGTATATTAAATGTGATCATGATAATTTTTGGTTTCTTGACGATTCCGCAAAATGCAGAGTTTGAAGTGAGACTTTATAGAAAGTTTTAGATGTACCCGATGAAGAGGAAGATGATGTCAAATCTATATCAGAATCAGTTGTAACGTTTTCTTTGCTCCAAATAAGGTCAACGTTTTCATAAAAAAAATAGGTTCTTCCCAGCCTAGCACTTGACCAAAAGAAAACTAAGTCAGGATAAGTAAAATATAGTAGATTTATTTTATACAAACATTGGAATCACACAGCACAGACAATCATATTACATATGTATAGATATGGTTTACCCATCTATGGATATTGACATGTACCCGATGCTGGAGAAATGTACAGGTTTACAATTACTCCACAATTTCTTCAATACAAAACATTTTATATTTTGTGGCTTAGTAAGGTTAGTAATTCCCTTACTTTACTTCTTTGCACATACATACATTAATACATATATTATATTTTCTTTGGGACTGTTACCCAGGACTGGAGAGAAGATTTTAGAAGTATGTCTCCATACATGGAGAAATATGGTAATTTGGAATGTATTTCCAAACAGGATAAATTTATAGTTCATCTAACATTGCTATGGGTGGTTTTAATCCAATTTCAGTGTTACCCGAAGCATTGCCATAGCCATGGTTTATGCTTTTGTTTCTTATATTACAACCGCTCAAGTCGGTGTTTCAATGTGTGAAAGTCGCTCTCTCTTACTTACTTACTTTGAAATTATAGTGGCGTGCGCACATATTGTGCATGTGCCACTGTTTAATGCCTGCATGGCAGGCTGTTAAATATTCCTGGGGAAGGGTATAAGTGCCGCCTCCCCCAGGCTTTAATGCACTCAATGAGTGCTTCTAAATGAGCCGTCATGCAGCGGAACAGTATCTGGAATGTTCCATGCTCGCCTGATTGGTTGACATGTTCGAGTGATATAGACCCATCACACACTGATTTTTCAGTCACTTATACCAATCGGTGAGTGGGATTTGAGGCACACACTCAGTTTCGCTATGAGAGTTTTAGTGCATGCACTGCACGCTGCTAAATGATTGTCCGGAATTGGAAAAGTGAGCTACAGTACAGTAAAACGCCGCCCAAGAAGCCGGGAGAGGCCGCCAAACCTCACCGGAAGGCTCTCGCAGTTGCTGGATTATTGATCCGGGTTGTGGTTTTCTCGAATTTTGAATGTCCGGTAATTTAATGTCGAAAGATGCCGAAAGATGAAGAATTTGGAGTATATTCTGTGCTGTTTATGAGGCGGAGATATATAAGTACCTCTGATGACAGTCATTAGTATGTTAATTGTATATTTGTCACCTTGTGTGACTGGCCCTGATGGTCCTGGGCTTAGACCACCTTATAGTCCGATAATTTGGGGGTCTATGAAACCTATTTTGTATTTGTTGAGGACCTAACGGTCTGGGGTTTGTAACACATTGGTTTGGTTCCGTATCTGTACGTAAAAGGTTTTTTGTTTGCCACCTTGTGCGGCGAGGCCTGATGATCATTGGGATTTGATCACCTTATATGATACTATTTGGGGTCCTACTGTAGTTTACATGCTGCTTTACGTAGCCATTTGTGATAGCAGGCCCTGATGGTCTTGATCTTTGGACCATCTTATATCATCTAGGTTTTTGGGGCATACTTGATTGTTGGTGGGATGACTGTCATCTTTGGTGGAGAGATTAGTTGGTGTTAGTAGGGTTAGTTTTGAGAAGAGTAGAGGATAAAGAGTAGTGGATTTTTTTTATTTTATATTTTTTAAAATTTTTTTAAAAATCTATTTGGGGTGGGTTTGCATGCAGGATTGTTATTTAGTTCATCGTGAGGTCGCTACACAGTGAGGGGTGGGTGGGAGGCGTCATGCTGGTTATCTGGAATGTTATTGTGTTTTATTTGCGTGTGGTGTGATTATCCTCATTGCGTGATTGTGGGTAACTGAGATTTTTAAAGAGTGTCTTGTGTTTTGGTTGGCCATGCTGTTTGATACCTTAAAATCCAGGTCTGTGAACCCACGAGACCTGGAAGTGACAATACTATACACAGCAGAGGGGCGGGTGGAGGGCGTTATGCTGGTTATCTGAAATGTTATTGTGTTTTATTTGCGTGCGGTGTGATTATCCTCATTGCGTGATTGTGGGTAACTGAGATTTTTAAAGAGTGTCTTGTGTTTTGGTTGGCCATGCTGTGTGATACCTTAAAATCCAGGTCTGTGAACCCACGAGACCTGGAAGTGACAGTACTATACACAGCAAAGGGGTGGGCCGTAAACCGAAGCCCCCACCCCATCTCGCATCCCCTGGTTTGATTATCAGTTTTTCCCAGAAACACCCGGGCAGTGTTTAAGGATGTTATTTGTTGGTTTGTGTGGTTTTATTGTTGGTAATTTTTATATTTTATCCCTAAGTTTGGTCTCATTTAGGAATAGTAGGATGTTTTTATAAGTAGTAGCGATATTGGGGTTGTTTTTTCCTATTATTTCGGGGTATGTAGTTGGGGATCCAATTTCCTTCTGTGCTAGTTGTAGTTTATTCCTAGCTTGTAGGTATTGAGTGCAGGTATTGAATATATGTCCGAGATTCTCGATTGTTTGGCAGTGGTAGCAGTTGACGGTTGTGGGTTTAGGACCCAGGTGTCTTCCAAAGCTGCTTGCTAATTTTGTTTTGCCTGTTAGTATACGGTTGATGATTTTTTGGTTCGAGCTGTTTGTATTAGGTGGTTTTATGGATCTGTTAATTCATTTAGGGTGCAATATAGTTTTCTTCCTTTATGTGTGGCATTCCATGTTTCCTGCCATTTAGCGTTGATGTAATTTTCAGCAATGTTTAAGGTTTCGCTAGTGCTGTATTTAAGTGTGGCAGGGTTTGGGTCTCTTAGTTTTCTTTTTGCGACTCGATCTGCTTGTTCATTACCGAGAATTCCTATGTGTAAGGGTATCCACATAAATTCTACTATTTGGTTTCTAGTGGATATTTCTTTTAATAGGTGGTAAGCCTCGGCAAGGAAGTTTTCTCTTGAATTAGTGCTTTTGTTTTTAATTGTTGTAATTACACTAAGCGAGTCGCTTATGATTACTGACTTTGGGGTGTTGTTACATTTGATCCATTTCAGTGATTCGATGATAGCCCAGAATTCTGTTGTATAAATAGAGCAGTGATCCGGTAATCTGGTTCCCATTTGTATGCTGTACTCTGGGATAACTATCGCTGCTGCTGTTCTGGGTGGGTCCGGTGTTTTTGAGCCGTCGGTGTATATTTTTACGAAACCAGAGTAGGTATCTTGTATATTGCTTGCAATGATGGATTTTAGTTTGAGCTCTTGTTCCAATTTGTTTCCAAGTTCGGTGGCTTTGGTGTTTATCCTCGGTTTTGGGATGGTCCAGCGAGCTTGGTCGGGAGGTTTATTGTATTCCTCCTGTTCTTCCAAAATTGGCAAGTTTTTCCTAAGCTCTTGAATTTGTTTTCCGCCAGGAGTGTTTGGAACGAGTTTGCGACTAAAAGTTACATTGCATTTGCTGATGGCCATCTTAGTAGGATGCGAGTTTGGGTGGCTGGATAATCGAATTGAGTATCTAAGGAGCATTTCTTGCCTACTTAATGGTAATGGTAATTGTCCAGTGAGTATGCATAGATCGTCCAATGATGTGGAGGGTAGCGTGCCGGTGCAGATCAGCAGTGCCTTTCTTTGGATTTCGTCTAACTTTTTTAGGTGAGCTTGAGCAGCGGAGTAATATACCTGACAGCCATACTCTAGTTTCGAATTTATGAGAGCCCTGTAAATAGTTGTCAGAGTTTCTTGGTTGGATCCCCATGTGGTGCCCTTTAGGTTTTTTAGGAGATTGATGTCTTTGGTGCAATTTTTAATTAATTGTTCGATGTGATGTTTCCAATTGAGGTGTTGATCGAAGAACATGCCTAGGAATTTGACTACTTTAACATACTTGATTATTTGATTTTGAATGTAAAATTTGGGGTAATGAGGTTGTCTTTTTCTTTTAGGTGTGAAAATAATCGCTACTGTTTTTTCCTGCGATATCTTAAACCCCCATTTGTCTGCCCATCTCCCTATATTGTCAAGGCTTTGCTGGATTTCTGAGGTAACTTGATTGCTAGCGGGGTTACCGGCTCTCCATATTCCTCTATCATCAGCAAATTGAAAGATTTGTACTTTTGCTGAGATGAGATTGCGGTCCAGGTCGTTAATCATTAAGTTGAAGAGTGTGGGGCTGAGTACGCTCCCTTGTGGTATTCCATTTTCTAAAGTGTACTCATCTGATAGGGTGTTTCCCACTCTAGTGATGATTTTTCGCCCCGAGAGAAAGTTCTCAATCCAATTAAACATGCGTCCAATAATGCCGAAGCTGTTGAGTTTTGCAATCAGTCCTTTTGTCCAGACAAGGTCAAAGGCTTTTTCAAGATCCAGGAAAACAGCTATAAAGTTTCTATCTCTTTTCCTTCTAGAGTTGAATGCAAGTTTGATATCTGTTTCGAGTCTGAGTAATTGGTCAGTGGTGGACCGCTTGTTGCGAAAGCCGCACTGGTTTTCCGATAGGAGGCTATTGTGTTCTAAATGATGCTTTAATCGGTTGCCCAGGATAGTTTCCATGATTTTACATATATTGTTGGTGAGGGAGATGGGTCTATATAAGCTAATTTCATTAGGGTCTTTTCCGGTTTTTGGGATGGGTATGACAATGGATTGCTTCCAGCTATCAGGTTATTGACCGGTATTCCAGATTTGGTTTAGTAATTTGATGATAGTTTTGGTGATGTTGACCGGTAGATTTTTATAAATAATATAGCCAATGTCGTCCTTTCCTGGTGATGTTTCTTTTTTAGACCCTAAGGCTGCTTCCCATTCGAATAGGGTGATGTCGCTATTTAACTCAGATTCTTTGGTTCCTAGGTCTTTGAATAAATGTTTAAGGGAGTTTTCTACTTCTTTCCTATGTTCTTGGAATTTTTTAGTGTGATTGGAATTGCTGCTCATTTTAGAGTACTGATTGGCGAGCAGGTTTGCTTTGTCTTTATAGCTATTTGCACCTTTAAGTTTGGGGCTGATGCTAACTGTTTTTCCCCGTATAAGTTTTATTTTGTCCCACACTTGCTTGGAATTTGTTTTAATATTTAGTTGGGTACAAAAATGTTGCCATGATTTTTCTTTGGCTTCTTTGATGATGTGCTTAAGGCCTTTTTCTTTGTTTTTGTAGTATTGGAAATCTAGTGAGTTTTTTGTGTGTTTGAATTTATTGAGGGCTTTTTTCTTTTCTTTATGGGCCATTTTGCATTCATCTGTCCACCAGGGTACCGTTTGCTTGGTTTGGGTATTTTTGCTTTTTGGTATATTTAAGATGGCCGCCTCATGAATGGTTTTGGTGATATTGTTGTTGAAGGTATTAATGTTTGAGTCTTCTATTTCACTAGTGTTTATTTTTGAAAGGTAGTCTTTAAAATGTTCCCAGTCGGCTTTACTATATTTCCATCTCGGTGGAACCTCAATGGGGTTGTGTTGTACGGTCATCTGAAGGGAGATGATGATGGGGAAATGGTCGCTACCTAACGTGCTGTCGTGGTCCATCCGCCAGTTGGTTAGCTGTGCTAGCTTGGGTGTACAGATTGTTAGATCGATAGCTGATAGGGAGCCATCCTCAGGGTCTAATCTAGTTTTGGAACCGTCGTTGAGGATGACTAGGTTGGATTCAGCTGTCCAAGCTTCTACCAACCTGCCTCTGTTGTCCGTTTTTCCTCCTCCCCAGAGTTCACTGTGTGCATTGAAGTCTCCACAGACTATGAGGTTTTCTGTAGGTGGCTGTGATATTTGCCGGTAAGTGTTTAAGTTAATTGGGTTGGCGTTGCCTGGGTCGTAGATGTTGAAAATTTTTATGGTGATGGGTCCTAGGTTGACTAGGACTGTCATCATCTCAAATGTTTGGCTAGTGCCTATTTGTGTTGGAACTGTTACCATCTCAGTATTGGGGAGGGTGTTTACAATGAATATTGCCAACCCTCCCCCTTTTTTCCCATTGGCTCGGTGTTTGAAAGTGCCTGGGAAATATCCTAGGATGTTAGCGATGTAGTTGGAATTTTCTGGTATGTGTGTTTCTTGGAGACAAATAATATCTGGTTTTGGTTCTGTTTGGCTTAGTTTGTATTTTAATTCCGACAGGTTGCTGTTTAATCCCCTACAGTTCCATTGCCAGATAATCATATTTTTGGGTGTTGTACTATCCATTCTTGTTGTTGGTTTTAATGGTTTGATTGACAATTTCGATGTAACTTACATGTGTTTGGTCAGAATCTGATTAATTTGAGCAATTAGTGTTTCTATTGTTGGTGGCCTTTTGAGGTCTAATGGTAATATTGCCTGAAGCACTTCACCAATAATGGGCCATGTTATTGTTTGTTGGCCTGAATTGGTTCGTGGTGTTACTGCTGTTTGTTTTCTCTGGTTTTGTTTAGCTGGTTCCTGATTTGATTTGGATTTATTTATCGGTGGGTTTGTCTGGCTAGTTTTTGAGGGTTTTTGGGAGTCAGTGAGGAGGGGGGGGTCTGTTTTTTGATTATTTTTGGGCTTAGGGTGATTGTTTTGTGCTGAGTGGGTCTGTTGCTTTTTGGTTTTATTAGTTTCTAGGTTTATCTTGGTTAACGCTTCTTTATATGGAATTAATTGTGAGTTCATCAGTTCTATCACTTTCTTTTCTTTTATGGTGTATGGGCATTCTTCTGCCCTGGGGTGGTGTTGTCCCCGGCAGTTGGCACATTTGATTGTGGTTCGTTTGCATGTGCCTCGATGTTGGCCCCCGCAGTTGGGGCATCTATGGGGGTGTCGACATTGACGGGCATAGTGTCTCCATTGTTGACATTTGGCACAGAACCGTGGTTTGTTTATGAACGGTTCGAGCCTGTGTAGTACCCCATACGGGCTTAGTTTGACTAGGAGTGGGAGTGGTGTGTCAGATTCCAATACAACCTTTGAGGTGTTTTGATTCTTGTTATTCCTAAGTCTATAAGTTTTTGTGATCTTGGTGCCATTAGTTTTAAGTTTGTTTTCCAGGGTGTTTGTGTTCATATCTTGATTGTATCCTTTTAGTGTTAATACCGCCTTGAATTTAGTGATTGGCGGTGTATTGGGGTGTACATGTGTGGCTTTATTTTGGTTGTCAGATGTAGTTTTGGAAGTTTGCGAATATATTGCATTTTGGGTTTTCCTATGCCTAGTGACCTTAAATTTGATGTGTCCTATGTGCTCAATTTGAATGAATTTTTCTACTTGGTTTAGAGTGATACAGTGGACAGTTAGGTAGTTCGTGTGAGGTCTAATTAGTTTGAATTGCCCTTGATGTACTTTGTTTAGGGCACCTACAATGCTGTTGGTACTTAAATAAGGCAGCCGACTACTATGGCTGTTTATAAAGATTGTGTGGTTGGGAGAGTGGAATTTGTGGTTAGGTTTCTGATTTATTGAAGCTTGTTTTTCCCTTGTTTGGGTTTTGCATGCTTGTTTTGTTTCCTCTGGTTTTGTGGGATTTGTTAGGTTTGGGGTAGTTTCTTTGGTTGTCATGGGTAGTTTCCCCTTACCTTTGTAGCTATTTTCTTTGCTTATGCGGGTGGGGGTCGGGGTGGGGTTTTTTGGCGGTTTTTTCTTTGGGTTTTGTGTGGTTATTTGATGTTCCTGGTGGACCAGGTATTTGACTGTAGTGGAACTGTTCCTTGTTTGCTACTGGTTGACTGGTTCCGGTTTGTTTTAGTGGAGGGAGTGGTTTACTAGATGGGGGGGGGGGGATTTTCCTGTTTGTTGTTTGTTTGCCCCCCTGATGTTTGTCCTGAGGGCCCAGGTGTTTGGCTGTTGTGTATTGTTACCTTTTTGTTTTTTCCTACTTCCCTTATTTGATTTTTAGTTGGGTGTTCGGAAGTTATATTTTCCCTTGGTTGGTGGTTGGTGGAGTTTGTAATTTGGGGGGTTTGTTAATTTTGGGCGCATTTGTTACTTCAGGTTGGGTGGGGGGAGAGACTAAAGCGTCTGCGTAAGTCTTTTGGCTCATGTTAGGTGCATATGTTGGGAATATTGTGTTGCTAGCTCCGGCAAGATCGTTTGGCGGGGTGGGGGTGTTGGTGGAAAACACACCCGCTCGAAAGTTTCTTCTGGGGGTGTGCCTCTAGTAGTGAGAAGTGGGGGGTGGGGTGGCATAGTTGTGCGGGTGACCGCATTTTCTTCTGGTAGAATGGGCACGGTATCATCTAAATCCGCCTCAGATTCAGTGGTTTTGTTTGGGTCTCTAAAGATTATTCTGGAGCCTGCATGGAATATTTCTTCTCGCAATGGTAGATTTGTTGGGGTGCTGGTCTGGAGTCCCACCAATATGGGGGTTCTTTGTTTAATTCCCAAGTTTGCACTGAAATCAAAATACCCTATTATTAACGGGTAGGATGGGGTGTTAGCGTTAGCAAAGTGGTTTACAGATTGATTTTTCGGGGTCTTTTGTACACTTTGCTCCTTTTCCTGGCTAGATGTATTCTATTAGTGAATGCCTTTTTGGTTATGCTCCAGTTTTGAGCCATTTTTGGGTGGTTTAATTTTCTTTTGGTTTTGTTTTGGTTTTAATCAGTAATTTCTAACATATTGTTTTGAGTAAAAAGGGGTTGGGGTTTCGAGCTTAATGTTTTGAGTAAGAGAGGTTGGAGTAGCAGTAATTAATGAATTAGTAATAGAGAGGAAGAAATTCTCTCCTATGACAGGAAATCTAGTCAGAGGTTTTCAAGTGCCCGAAAACTTGCTAGGATCCTGTCCAGGTGTTCACTAGTGTGTTTCCTAGTACCTGTTTTGGGTAGAGAATTTTGTTAATAAGAGTTGTTATTTTAGAAATAGAATAGGAAAGACGGTTTGGCGAGGATGATTTTTCTTTTTACTGTGAATCTCGCAGACTTTCCAGTGTTAGATAATCTGAAAGGACACAGTCCAGGTATACTCTAGTATATGACCTAGAACCTGTTTGTAGAAAATGGTGCCAACTGTTAACAAAGGAGAGATAGAATCTGGTTAAAGAGGCAGTTTTGTAGGGTAAAAAGCTAAGAAGTAATTTGTAAATAGCACAGAATATTTTGCCCGCAGGCTTAGTGCAAATCTTTCCTACCTTAATGTTGATTTACAATAAAGATTAAGCGTGGTCTACTGGGCGGGCTGCTAGGCGGGCTGCTGGGCTATGGATCCTCGTTCTTTGTCCTTGTTCCTTGTCCTGTTGTGTTTTCCAGTTTTGTTTTACGCCAGATGTTTCTTTGTCCTGTTTAGATGTTTCGCCAGGGCTGGTGCAGCATTTGTTTTCACAGACAGCTATTTGGTATGAGGCGTCACTTCTTGCGAGCGACGGGAACCCTCTTGTCGGTATAGCGGTTTTGACTCGAATCAATGAGTTGCAATCAATTGATGAGGCCCATTTCCTGATAGCAATAGGTTGTGGTAGATTATGAATTTGCGGACATATTCATATGCATGAGCGATGTAAAAGTGTAGCGTTACTGCAAACAATTTTAAGTTCTCTCAATAGAAAACATTGGTTTATTTTTAGATGTTTGGCCAGCGTGTTGTTTATTCTCAATCAGAATCATAGCTTCTACATTATAGTTCTCTTTTAAGCAGTCAATTTTTTTTATTTTTTTTTTAAAAGCATTATCCAGATCGTCCAGCTTAAGTTTCTGGCTAAGTCTTTTTTAATAGTGTCATCATGTCCTTAAGTTTAAGTTTCTCCTGTGCCTTGTTGAGGTTGTGCTCAAATGTGGGTGAAGAGGAGCTGTGATTGAATTCTGAGTAACATCAGAGACCTTTGAAGGTTCATCAAAGGTCTGTGCTTCATGATTTCCTCTTGTTAGCGCCCTCTTCTTTGGAAGTGGTCTATTCGTTGTTGGTTTGAAATGCATCTGCTTGGGGTAGTTGGGAAATACAGTAGGCTGTTGTTTTTGTGTTCTTTATAATGATTCTCACAGAAGTTGGCACCGCAGATTTTGTCATGCTGAGCTGGTATCAATGGTTTTCTGTCTAAGGCTTACTCTCCTGATGTTCTTCAGACATTGATGATACCTGTTTGTGTCTTTTTTTTTGGAAAACCTAGAAAGAAAAAATAAAAGAAAAAAGAAAAATTGCATATATATGCATATTTTTTGTTGCTGGATAAAAATAACTCAGATTTGCCAGGATGTATGTTTAGTGTTCTATCAACTATAACCAAAAATGCCCCCGTAATAACCAGGGTCCAAATATATACTTCCATCTTAAATGTATGGTTGACAGGTGGGCGGTACCTTATCAAAAATTTCATAGTGAATGTCTGCAGGTGTAATGATCATGTGCATATCCTATGAACAATATAACTATGCCTTCAAATATTTTCAAGAGGAATAACTACAAAAAGTTAGACATTATTAATGAACCTCTAAAACACATTTCTAACATGGTCCACAAAGGCTTGTGATCCCCCCTCACTTTGATAAATTTGTACTGGCGTTGAATTCTTGAATAGTTCTAGCGTGTTTATTGGTTATAACAGTGTAATTTGAAGGAAAAAAAACAAAACAAAGACAAAGTCTTAGTATTGCAATCATGCTCACCTGTGAAATGGCAAACAAGACGCTTTACTCCGTCTGTTGTACACGTGACTACCATGCAGCTGTGCACCGTACTGAAGAAAGAATTGTTATCACAATGCAGAATTTCCAAGTTGTTAAGTCAGCTCTTGAAAATATATAAATTATATGTAATCATGTGTTTTGTGTTGTTGCAGACTTCTGTAGCGATACTCCTGACTCATGTACCATACAAACTCTTTGCTCTGTACAAAAAAAATTGGGTAGGGCATGAAGAAATTTGCTACAACTCAATGTCGGTAAGAGATAACTCTATGGACTGTTCCGATATTGAACGATAAGCTCTACCCACTTAGTTACTGTTGCTGCGGCTCAAAATGGCGGATCCAGTAGCATCAACAGCAGATTCATTGGAAAATATTTTCGACAGTATTTCTGAAAAATTCTAACCTGATTGCAAGATTCTTTCAGGTCGTGCATTAAAGAAAACCTTAAATTACCATACTAAATACTATATCCATGAAATTAGTATTTTCAATGAATATAGTATTTTGCTATTTTGTCCCAAGTCTAATAAAGACAAAATAAATATTTTATTTCACCTCTTCATAAATTCAAAATATTTTTTGAAAACCTTTCACAATAAAAACTGTATTGAAAATAACTAAATTTAAAATTTTTCAATAATTGATGTCAAAATCCAACTTTGTAATTATATGCATGAATAATATTAGGGACAATCCATAATTTAAAGTTTAGTGTGGTGTTTTGTCAACTTGACATCCGTTACAAGTCAATGCTCAAGTTTGAAAACTTTAATAAAATCAGCACCAATGAAGCATGATGCAGGATTCCAATATTCAAAATTTAATTTAAAAAAAAAACAACAAAGTAATAAAAGTACAAAATAAACAACGCGCATGCACGAAGTTTTTTCTATTGCATGTAATATAATGGCTCCAATAACATATACACTTTGAACATAAACATACAATTAGCATGAAATTGTATTCAACACTTTCACAAGCACAACAAATACTATCATTATTTTAAAACGGTTGTGTGTATTTATATACGAAATATGTTTATAAATAATTGATCACTTCTAACGCAGACTTTTTTCCGTGTTGGTGTTTGGTTGAGATCTTTTTATTAAAACTCCCTCTTGAACCCTTTCATAATAATGACAGTCTGCATCTCATATGCCCCAAGCACCACGGCGAACCATTTTTTTCCGATAAATTTTCAGTGATTTTCTGTGTAAACTTTCAAATTCCTCTGCAATGTAATACGAGTAATCATTCGCGGTCTTATGTTTCTGAGCAAATATGGTGGATAGCAACGCGTAACTACGCAGTGAAATCGACACCTACTTTTGATTGGTCAGTGTGCCCAGTTTGATTGACAGGTCGAAACTGTCCATTAGGGACACTGGACTAACAACGCGCATACTCTAATTCTATATATAGTAACTCTATGACCCTCTCAGACATACAAAGGGATAAGGGGTTCTAAGTTTTATCTGTCAACAACATATACGTACGCTAACGCATCTACAAAACAGATAAACACAAAATTTTGGCAAGAATGATAACTATTTCTTTTTAGTGATCTGGGTCTCCCTGAAAAGGACCGTTGGGGTTTGTTAACTAAAGTCTGTTAACACAAGTGGTGTCTCTTGACTAATCGTCTTCGCAAGATTCTTCTCAATACGCTCTTCACAGATCCTTGCCTCTCCACATGCACTCTTCTCATCCGCTATCTCTGTGCTTGTGATCTTGGCGATGGCCCATGATGCCTTTACATAGACTAGGTAAGACGGTCAATGGCTCTAGTTTTACCCACATCTTCCTTGAGTTGTCTTGAAAACAAGTGATAGCATAGGAGAAATCGCCTGTAACATAAATGTTTAGCCTAAAACCGTTCTAAATATTCCACCATCAAAACGCGTGTTACAAATTTTCAACCAGGGCATGTGGCATTTCTTCCAATCCGAAGAATATTGACGCGTGACGTCACTTTCTGTTTAAAGGTGCACTAGCGTACCTACAGTTTACCATGGTGGAACAGTTCAAGTTCAGTACCTATTGCTGGAAAAACGAAGACAATGTATTCAGTTGAACCTGCTGCTGATACCTGGTATACTCAGAGTGATATTATCATAGCTACGACTACCACTGCTGCTGTAGATAGTATTCTGATTCCAGAAGAGAATGACTTCAATTTAGCTTTGGCTGATTTTCTGTCGTCTCCGCAAGAAGTTTTGCCTGCAACCATATTACCACCTTTTCCGTCATTACCATCGGTGGATCATTAAAGAAAAGAACAAAAGGATTAATTTGAAAAGTTGTTATAATGACAGAAATAACAAGAAGAAGCATTTGTTCAAGAACA
The DNA here is from genome assembly GCA_016617855.1 of Megalonaias nervosa. Classification (NCBI taxonomy): domain Eukaryota; kingdom Metazoa; phylum Mollusca; class Bivalvia; order Unionida; family Unionidae; genus Megalonaias; species Megalonaias nervosa. The sequence continues at coordinate 107,538 of JAECUM010004794.1, read as the reverse complement.
ACAATAACAGGTAAAAAGAAAAGGGAGAATAAGAAGAGAAGAGGAAGCATTTGAACAGTGAACAAAAGGAAGAGACTGAAAGCAAATGATGTGTGTGCTACAAGACATTTTAGCGGAGTTAAGGTATCTGAGACACGTGTAAGACATCTTTAGCTAACCAAGAGAAATACATCTTCACATAAAATGACTTCTAAACCTTCAGTCACTACATCCGCTCTCACAGCCACTGATGTATCATCAGCGTCAGTTACTACTACCACTACCAATGCAACAGGAGTAGGACTTTGCCATGGAAAATGTTTAAGACAATTAAAGCACATTATGTCAAGTCCACCGGTTTTTTGCGATTCAAAAAAAAAAATATGGTCCTCGTCAGGGCCGCCTGAATCTCTTAGAAATGAGAAGAGATACTGGCCAAATCAAGTAAAACTTGAATCCCTTCCCATGATTCAATGTGTGCATGTGTGAGTGTGTTTGAGTATCTTATCTATACTACAAGGTAAGAATCAAGACAAAGAGACACTTACGTTTTTTCTATGGTATGTTCTCTTGAAATTAGTTGTTGTTGTTGTTGTAGGGTTTAACGCCATTTTTCAGCACATGATAGGCTATACATGGCGGCCAGTATAATTGGTGGAGGAAGAACCCTGGAAAACTCCGGGAAGAACCACCGACCCACGAGAAGCTACTGGCAGGCTTTCTCACGTGCCCACGTCAGCCGAGCCTGAGACGCGAACTCACGCAGACAGAGGTGAGATGGCAGTGATCCGTAACGGTGAGCGCATTAGACCACTCGGCCACTCGGGACCCCTCTTGAAATCAGAATCAAAATGAAATTTCATAACACATTACAAAAAGTCCATTTTTGTCTTCTTTCCTTCTTTCGCTCTCTGTCTTTTTTTTCTAAAAATAAAACTTTACTGACATAGACTCTTCCTCTTCATTGCGTTCTAGATGGCTTGCCATCTTGAATTCCTTGACGGTTATGGGTTCTTCTTGTGTGTGTGTGTGTGTGTGTGTGTGTGTGTGTGATTCGGATTTTTAACATAGCTTTAACAATTTTTCATTCATATCGCTACGAATGTCTGCAGTGTGACAGTTTATAGTAATGTCTAGCATTGGGGCATCATGACGCAGACATGTAGCATGATGTCCCGCCCAGACACATTATCCTGACGCCAGGCCGACCAGTCCTAACACTAACCTCTTAATGCTGAGCGCCAAGCGAGGCAGCTGTTAGTACCATTTTTGTAAGTCTTTGGTATGACTCTGCCGATATTCTAACCCGCTACCTCCGCATCCGAGGCGGACGCTCAAACCATAAGGCCACCGGAGCGGTCGGTTCTTCTTTTGTGTCTGTAAAACGCTCCGTCTCCCCGTTTTCGTTCTTCTCCTGCTTGTTCTCTATTTTCTTCGGACATTCTGAAAACCAATGTCCTTTTCATGATAATGATAACATGTAGCATTAATTTTTCAGGCTTTTCTCCTTTTTTCCATTCTTTTGACGTTTTTGACATTCTGGAGCCCAATGTCTTTTCTCTTGATAGACATAGCAAGTATCTTAAGTTTTATCTCGAGTGAAGTAGTCCGCAGTTTTGATGAATCTTTGACCAGAAGGACGATCTATGTTGACTCTTCCATTTTCTTCTTCACAGTTTTACAGACTTAAAGCTGGATGAAACTCTCTCTCTCTCTCTCTCTCTCTCTCTCTCTCTCTCTCTCTCTCTCTCTCTCTCTCTCTCTCTCTCTCTCTCTGGTGTGTGTGAAAACTAAGTCAGATAAAATGTTTGAATCAAGATGAAACAATCACACTTTGCTGAGAAGAAACCAAAGAAGAAACAATGAGGAGTTGACGACTTTTGGAGTCGCCTCAAACGCTAACTGAAGTGTTGGCACAAGTGTATGCCAGCGATTTTGAAGACGGCACGAGTGCGCCTGAACCAGCAAACTTCACCTCTTCTACAACAAGACCAAACGAGTTAAGATCCGTCAAGAAATAAATTTGTTCAGTAGCTCCTGAAGATAATTTTCATAGAAAAATTTCGAACCGCAGGTTACATGTACACGGTGAAATCTAAACAGTTCAAGTCTCAAGCGCCACCAAAGAAGCAGAAGGTTTCATTACAGATTTGTAGGATTCTTTGTTAGAGACACTGAAACGACAAGGAGAAGCTAAAGAGGGTGATCGTTTGAGACTACCCTCAGTCAAGACAGTTTGAAGAGTCCTGTCTGGATCCATATTTGCTAGCCAAGGTTCCAATAACCTTATATACACCTTGGCGGATCGAACAGCTATATCGGTGCTTTGTCCTAGTGACATCTATTGGATTTCATGTGTTGCCACCCTTAGTATGTAATGCCAGCTAACCAATAGTGTGATGCATTGTACATCGGCCGAAGACGGTGGTGGCAATTGACCTAAAAAGGATACTTTGTAAGTTTAACATCGAAAGTATGACTAAGTACCAGAGGAAAGCCATTACAGGTCTATTGGAGTGAAAGGTACCGTATTTGTACAAACACGAACCAGCACTGGAAAAGTGCTTATTTATCAGTCCATTCAAGTTGTGTGCTCACATTGTCTCGATCACGTAGGAACGGCGTTCAAACTTGAACAACTTAATTTCGATTGGATGCGGTGGCTTTCCGCCGCATCCAATGAAATTCACAAACCCAAAGCACAGAAATATCTTCTCGATATGCCAAGATATATCGGAACCTTGGCTAGCGAAGATGATCTGGATCGAGTTTAGTACATCGGCAGAATTTTAATACCTTTCAAAGTCGTCGACAAAATTCAACACGTTCATCAATACAGTGACGAGTTTAACATCACCGATTGAAAGCCACTTTTCACATGATCCACGTTTCACCTACTAAAGGTAGCGGATCACGTAGGAAAGTGATAGTGATCGATAAAGCCAAAATGCAGTGTCATCCAGATTAACAACTCAAAAGATCAAATGTACTTAGCCGGAGTCATCATCTTGGGCCTAACGTATGCTGAGAAGAATTATACAGTGGAATGGAAAAGATTACGAGAGAGCATTCGACAATCGGGCAGAACCAAAAAGAGAAACGAAGCAGAAGTCATCGTGCAGCAAGCCATCATTTTCTTCAAAGAGACTGACTGCGTGTGTGGCATTCCTGAAATGTTACAAGCTTCAGGACGTGTTAGCTCCCGGTCGGAAAACACATTCATGTGTATCATCATCAAGAGAATTGTTTGGCGCCATTACCAGTAATACATGATGTCTATGATTCAAATTAGAATCGATAAAATGTGGCCAACAGTTTTGCACTGGGGACCAATACGTTCGTTACTGAGAACGATGTCGTGGATGCTTAAGCACCCAAACCATACATTAATAAAGGGAAAGAACGTATTCATTGCTCTTTTTGCAAGCGAACATTTGTCAGTCCCATTTATTGCGATTGCAAATTGTTACCCAAAACAAATTTGTATCATTCTGTCTTTCCAAATCACTACCAAGAAAAACTGATCTTTCCATTATGTCATTCGTGTGCTGAAACGTGTAGCCAAGACCAACCTTGTTGCCACAAGGATGAAGAACGCGCTTTGACAGTAACGTGGACGAGTATCAAATTGTATTGTGGATATCAGCTGTTAAAAATATACGAAATTTGGCACTTTGTTAACACAGAACAATACCGAAAGTTCGACTACTCCAATAAAGGAATTTGTGCCGGTAACGTGAAAGAAGTCCTGAAAATGAAACAAGAAGCTAGTGGCTATCCATCTCCATGCCTGACTCCAAAAGACAAAGAAACATTCAAAGAATTTTACCAATTCTAAGGAGGCATCACTTTGGAACACACGGAAAGGAACGAAGGACGACAATCGTTTGCTTAAGTCCTGCTAACTTGTTTGTGGGGAAAATTGGCACAGCATTCTATATTACCCAAGATGGTATACTTGGCAGATCGAAGTCGCTACTTTCAACTGATTGATGACAAAGGAAAATTTATCAAACATGTAGAAGTCATCCGTGAAGATTTGATCTTGCTGAATTACACAGAAGTGACAGAGTCTTCCACCGATCCTCAAAACACACGAGTTTAGAAATGTCATCATTGCAGCATACTTGATAGCCAATGACCGTTTAAAATTGTATGATGCCTGGGAACTTTAGAAGATCAAGTACTTTATTTTGACGCCCGAAGTTGTATGTATATTCATCGCCCAGATAACCATCACCCAGACATCGAAGGGAACCGTTTAGGCACATGGACTGAAGAGCACCCGGAAGACATTATTGCTAGCGGTGGCCCCAAAATATTCCGAATACTGATACAGAGACGAACATGGAAATATTCATACCAAATGCAAAGTCAGAGTACTGACACTCAATTATTGATCAAGTCAAAGAGTCAACTTTGACAGAAACTGTAACATTTTCAATTTCAACTCCAACAACAACAATAGGTCAAGTAGAGAACTCCAGCCAACTATTAGGTATCATGACAGCTTTTAATGAAATCCTCGAGAGTCAGGGGCTCGACCAGGAGTTGTTTAGGACCCAAAACTAGGGTTTGTCTTGGTGCGTGGAATGTCCGCACCATGTTTGAATCATCCAAATCGGCACAAGTCAACAATGACATGAACAGGTAAAACTTGGATATTCTTGGTGTCAGTGAGACCAGATGGGCAGGTACAGGACGCAAGATGACAAGTGATGGCTCAACCATTCTTTACTCGGGGAAGGATAATGTCCATCGCAGTGGTGTAGTCCTTATCAGCAGCAAAACTAGTATAACAACGCTTCTACAATAGGATCCAATCAGCGACAGACTTGTCAGAGCATGATTCGACTCCCAGTACCGCAAACTCACAATTTTGCAGTGCTTTACCCCAACAAATGATGCCAGGGAGGAAGATAAGAAGGACAGGTATGAACAGCTACAACTAGCAGTTTCCAAAGTCCCTCAACACGACATGCTCTTGATAATGGGAGATATGACTGCCAAGGTAGGAACAGACAATACAAACAATGGGGAGGTGATGGGGCAACATGGCTGTGGGTCATCAGCGACAGTGGTAACAGACTTGTGGACTTCTGCCTCAACAATAACTGCGTAATAGGCGGCACTGTTTTCACGCACAAAGACATCCACAAACTAACTTGGAAATCCCCCGATGGGCACATTGTCAACGAGATTGACCTTATTGTCATCAATAAAAAGTGGCTCAGATCTCTCGCAGGATGGCATTAATGACATCAATATCAGCTCAAATACTCAAGCAGAGGTCAAAGCAGCCATCAAAGCCGTGAAGAGCGGCAATGGACCTGGCATTGATTACCCACAAGCTGAGTTGCTGAAAGCTGACATAACCACAGCTGCAAATAAGCTGACTGACCTCTTTAGAAAGATATGGGAAAATCATGTCATTCCACAGAACTTGTGAAGACCTCATTGTGAAACAGGTGACCTCAGCAAATGCGACAACTGGCGAGGGATAACACCCCTTTACATCCCCAAAAGTCTTCTGCAGAATTCTTCTCCGAAGGACTGATACAGCCATAAATGGCCAACTCAGACAAGAACATGGTTCCGCAAAGGAAGAAGGTGCATATATCAGATATTTGTTCTACGCAACATCACTGAACAGTGTCGAGAATGGAATGTCCCCCTTTACAACAACTTCTTTGACTTCAATAAGGCATTTGACAGTGTTCACTGCAAGAGTCTATGGAAGATTCATAGAAACTATGGAGTACTACTCGCGATAGTCGAACTCATTGCTGTCATATCTAGATAAATCATGAAGAGATTGCTTTTACTTTGTGTATTTGTAACTCAAATTGTAATTGTTCAGTATTTTGTGGTCTTTATATCTACTGGTTAAGTAGAACGTGATCGAAGACTGTGTCTTCAAACATTAGCATACATTTATTGAGTTGAAGTTTTTCATCTTCCTCTGGGAACTCCATAGATTGAGCATTTTTAGATCTTATGTATTTATATACTAGTATTGAAATTTTATCTGGTCAAGTAAAACGTGATCGAAGACTGTATCTTTGAACATAGCATGCATTTATTGAGTTGAAATGTTTTTCATCTTCCTCTGGGAACTCCATAGATTGAGCATTTTTAGATCTTATGTATTTATATACTAGTTTTGAAATTTTACCTGGTTAAGTAAAACGTGATCGAAGACTGTGTCTTCAAACATTAGCATGCATTTATTGAGTTGAAATGTTTTTCATCTTCCTCTGGGAACTCCATAGATTAAGCATTTATAGATCTTATTTATTTATAAACTAGTTTTGAAATTTTACCTAACGGATGCTTCTCCGTAAACTTGTATTTATATTTCTTAATAATCAACTCTTCATTGATGTTGTTGGTTTTTGAATTGAAAAACTTCACAACCTCTCTATTGATTATATTATTGAATTATGAGTCTTTTGTGATGTGTGGAAAAAATGTACATTTTTACATATGTTTCTTTCCATCATGTTTGTTTACTTGTGCTTATACCAATCTTAATGTTTATATTACTACTTAATGGTATCTTTCACCATTGTTGCAATTAGGACCACCATATCGAAGCACAACCAAACTGTCAACATGTCTTTCTCCTATTTCAGTTATTCGAACTAGTTAGATACGATGATACATCCACTTCATAAATCTTTACAGATATATTAAAACCTTTTTATTTGTACAAAATGCATGTTCTCTGTTTTGTTGGACTCTTATCAAAGCAACAACTGTATCTAATCTGCATTTTGAGGGACATTCTTAGTATTCAAAATTGATTTATATTGATGCCTTTTATATTCTCATCACATTCACACAAATAGGTGTCTGAGCTTCCTCCAAGAGTTGTACCTATCTATGTGCAATGTTAAATACTCAATTCTGGTACGTAAAATGTGGAGTAACTGTTCAATGACATTATCAATTTCAGTTCTATTCATTATATCAATAGATCTGGTTCTCTATTAACTTGATCAATTTTTGACTGAGTATCTTCGTAAGCATGGGGCTAGCTTCTTCGTCGCACAGAACCCCCCAGTGTACTGGTGGAATTTGTACATGATCTAAGCATACAGCTAACTGAAATGGCTGTTCCCATGTGCTCGAAAAATAAAATCTGAATTCGCCTAAGTATACTATATTTAGCAGTTATAAAAATAGGGAAGCAAATTTTACCCGACTAAACAATACCAGCGTCTGAAAGCGCAATGACTGTATTGCAAAATATATAAAAAATTAAAATAAGCAGTTTTGATAGGTGGATATCTCAACTATGGCCAAGATGTATACTCATATCCCAAATTACACCCATCAATCATACGCCAAAATAAAGAGAATTAAATGTTCTCTTAATAATACCTATCATATACAAGGTCTCTTTTCTTAAATAGCGGGTATCACCAATGAGAAAAACCCCGGAAATTCTTTTTTTTTTAAAAAAATCTAACCCTATGCAAAATACGAAACTGTCGAATGTCACCATCAAGTCACAAACTTCAAACCAAACCACCACCCCCACACCTTCAAATCTCGCGGATACGAGGTAAAGTTTTCAGAGTGATTTCGGAATGACGAAATCGTGTATAATCTTCAATAGTGGAAACTGAGCATTTTTTCAAAATGGGGGAGCCAAAAATGCACTTTTTGGAGTACCAATCACACAAGAGTTTCCACTTTACATCATAGACCTTAGAGGTAGAACATCCCCTAGCCTGTATGATGTATTCAGCAACATTGCTTGAAAACTTCCCCTGTGGATACATCACTCGAGATGAGCCAAGCATGAAAGTGGAGAATTTAAGGGCTGTTGTGAAAACTCATGTGCTGCAAATGTTGGTTCTTCCACCAAGGTGACGATCTAAAATAGTCTTATCAGCTGGTTGAGGAGGCTGATGTACCTCAACCGTTGAGGCAACAGAGGAGCTATTAGGAGGAGTTTAGCAGTGGAACAGCAGAGTCAGAAGGATGGGAATGCGTTAACAAACATTCGATCCCACCTTGAGCTTAATGCGTCCACTGCCCATTCTCTTCGCTTGCTGTTCAGTTTAGTGTCTAAGAAGTGCACCAGAGCCCCCTCCCCAGACAAAAAAGGGACTCTACTAATGTCTGACGAAAAGACCACTCCGGGAGAACTATTTTACCTGTCCTGAAGATGATGTCTGCAAGAAAATTTTCTTGCCAACAATATGGTGAACTCGGATGGCAGTACTTTCTGACCATGCCCAGCATAGATTAAAGTTATGGGGTTTGACGCCATTTTTAGCACATGGTAAACCCTACATGGCGGTCAGTATACTTGGTGGAGGAGACGGGTATGAACCATTGACCCACGGGAAGCAAATGGAAAGCTTTCGCACATGCCCAAATTAGTCGAGCCACTAGAACCAACGCGGACAGTGGTTAGGTGCGAATGATCTGTAAAATCGAAATCTTTAAATCACTCGACCCCCTCCCTCAAGAAAAGAAGGTTCCAGACCTCCATGCAAAGATAAGCATCGGTGCCTCCTTGTCATCTGATATACGCAATCAAAATTGTGTGTTCCCGAGATCACAACACAGTGCCCCTGATTTGGTCTATGTACCCTAAAGGCGCTGAAAAAATGCCCCCTTTCTAAATTGTTTATGTAAAGTAAACTTCCACCAGAGTACTAAGGACCTACAGAAGTGTACCTGACGGTTCTAGATGAGCACCTCAACCTGAATCTTATGTTTATGCTGGATACCAGGAATATTTTGCACCGCGGCACTTTTGAACATAGCGATACTTACCCGAGATGTACCACAATTATGTCGGGGACCAAGAATCTTATGTTCTGGGCCAAGTTATGACACTTTAAAAAATAAAAATTCCGCCAGTCAATAGCCTCAATCTTACGCCGATTTATAGCAAAATAATATCATTATTTTATCCATTTTATTATCTGAATAATTATGTAATGATGAAAAGAAAATTAGAGGACACGAATGCCAAAACAAGTCGATATAATTTACAGTATAAAGATTTAAATGACAACTAAGTAGTACACAAGAAGAGTATTTAAGAGATCTCATTGTAACTGGAAAAAACCTAGGCCCCTTAGAGATGAGGCTCGGGTCATATCCCGCCCCCCATTACACCTGCTGACATTAGAGTTTGTAAAACAGTAAGTGTTGACACTGAAACCTACACTTTTGATATAATACTATTACAACAGGCACGGAAACTGAGTGGTGATCCAACTTTTGGTGAAGATATTTATCAGACAGGGCCAGTAAACATAAAACAAGCTTAACACACGAGAAAATATTTATTGGAACCGAGAGATTACATAAACTTAAAAAAACCCAAAAACAACTGCTCTCCTGATCTTAAGGGGATTTGCAGCCTTACAAATGAATTCATTTACCCCACACATTAACATACGCTAGTCAGTACCTAAAAACAATTAGGTTTTTTTTTGAAAGCTGAAATGTTTCCAAAAAGTTGGATTTGGCTCTAATATTGTCCATCACGCTTGCATACATGACAAACATGACTAACAAGTAGACATTACTGGTAGCGGAGACCGACCGGGCGAGGCAGTATTTCATAATGGATCTTTCCGCAGAAATACTTTCGGACTATCTGCCGCTGTCTAGTAATTAATAAATATATTTCGACTGACCTTTGTTGGCGGATGGTAAGTAAAATCCCTTTTCTTTTGAGCTATAACAAAGCATTAAATTCCCAACACTCACATTTTTAGAAGCAATCCCTGTCAGAACAGAACACCTGTGAATCCATCTTCTGCTGACCTTTTTAAAACTGATGACCGCATGCATAGAAGTCAGCATCACCCCAAGGTAAGAGTAACGCCTGTTGACCGCCCAGGAATTAATATATGAATAGAAACTTCACGCAGAAATTTTCGCTCAAATACGACTTAAAATTTTTTAACTTCTCTACTGCACTTCTGGAGATGGGTGTAAACCTTGCTTTAATATTGAGATTTACAACTGATGAAATTGAATGGTGGTCCTTGAAAGAGGACACAGGTCTTCAATTAGTGTCATAATCCCTTTATTCAAGAACGGGCCCACAAATCTCTAGCGGTGTCTTAGCAAACCTCTGAAAAGGAGGTTAATCAGACACCTATTGTTAAATGAAATGTATTGCAATTGCCCATACTGTCCATGCGCTATTCCCCCTCCAGGCTTGGAAAAAGTCCACAGGATTCCTTGACCTGCCTTTCCAGCCTCTTCATCTCTTGGACAAAGACAGAGAAAGAGCCTTTAAAAAAGGTTTACTGAACTGCAATTACATCCTTTTTGAAACGGCACAAGTCAAGATTTATCATTTCCTTGAAAGTTTCCACTAACAAGCCAAAGTTAGGAACTATTGTTGATGATTATTCAGATCCAGGCAAGCAAATGAAGGGACAAGTCTCTGGGGAGGCAATACTCTCATCTCTTGAAAAGAGAGAGAGAGAGAGAGAGAGAGAGAAAAAACAAACTAGTCATCCATCCAACCACACAATCAATGTAGACGAGTAACAATATGGTTGTGCTTAGTTATTTTTACTAAACAACGAATTCCTAAAGAATGAAATCCCTAATAAGCAACTGAGACTGAAATCAGATACTTACCTGGCTGAAGTAACTATGTACCACCACACAAAGCAAAACACATCAATAAAAATGTGATGCTCATTGTGCTTTCAAACAAACGTTTAAAATTAAACACCAAGACTAAGGGAAATGTTTGCTAAATACTAGGAATTAATATTCTAAGATCTCTCAACCCCAAAATCATCGCTAGTATATATTTTTCCCTTAAGCAATAAATTTTCCATCTCAACTTGACATGTCCAGAAATTAATGAAGAGGCTACAGTTCAAGGGCATAAGAAGTAAAATCTGGGTTTATGATGAACGCCAAGTCTTTCTAGAATGGAAGAAAGGTACATCTGGCATTGACAACAAAATTGGGAAAGGAGAGCTATACAACTGTTACAGGTAACAATTTACTGCTGCAAGAAAATACAAATCAGCTTCCAAACAAATCATATAAAATTACATACGAAATTCTGAATTCCAACAACTACTATAGGATAAAATTTTCAATAGATATGTCCTCTTCACACACTGACCATTGTTTGAAGGGTCTCAGTGCAACAATATACCAACTCTTCTAAAATCCTGAACTTTATTTTTCATCTACATTGACCATTACCAGTTAATAACCATTTCTGCAATTTTTAGGGTTCTCTACTCATAGCCGTTTTCACTTTAATAAGGAAATTCATTACAATACATTACCACGTTTAATATGAAATTACTAGAAAAGAATCATGTGCCATAATCTACAAATGCTACTGGCAAGAAGAAAATTGTAAGAAACGCTAAATGAAGACCATTTCCAATACAAGTGCATCTATCCACAATCGGATTAAAATCAGATCTCAACTATGTTAATTGAAGCTCTGACAGCAACTGCTTAGTGGTCATGTTCTGGTGACTTATGTTGTTACCAAAATCACCAACTTTATCAGCCAATCAGATGAAGTCTTTTATCTTCACATTGGGAGACTGAGCAGTATATGTGCCAGCAATTTGATTCACTTTCAAATTTCTTAAAACTGCATTTCCATTGGCTAATTCGAAGGTCAACAGAACATGACCCCTAAGCAGTCACTGTCAGATCTTCATGCAAGACAGTGGAGATGTGATTTTAACCAGGTTGCAGCTGTCCAAAAAGTGCTTCTGCTTTGCCTGAAAATGTTGGGCTGTAAAAGAAAAATGTCCGCTAGTTTATTATACAGTCTTCTACATAGGGTTCCTGCAATATTTAAAACATGTAATTCCACAACTTTTCCAAGACCTTTCTACCAGTTTCAAGAGTATATAATCCGTAAATTTATGACCATTAATACTTACCTACCACGTACATTTAATGTAAAAACATAATTTAGTCGTTTTAATTCATTTGCAATCCTTCTCTTTCAAATGCTGCAAGTCCAATGATTTTGAATGCCAGTTAAGGTCTCCAAATGTAGTCTTTCTGAAGTTTCAGGGGAGCCTACTCTAACAAATCCATTATCAAAGTTATGTAGAAAGACTTGTGAAAACTTCAAAGCTTTTCAAGCCTGCAGACATGCCTTTCTGTAATTTACATACCAGAATTTCCATGACTGCTGGAACCCTTTCTACAGGTTAACAAATTTAAACTGGGCTATCAGGTTCTTTACTTGGGCTACACAGTGTGCAACAATATCGTTTTAACCTCATCAAACCTTGCAGATTGCATTTAATATACACCATGGAGGTATGGAAATCTAAGAAAATGCCTCCAGCCTTTCACTATCCCTTATTAGGTTTCCATTTTTTATGGTCATTTCTAGATAAGATGAGGGTCAAAAGGGTATCATTTAAAAGAACAAATTTATCACATAGTACAATTTTAATGTTAAAAGCCCGGCATTTGTGATATGATGACTAAGTATTGTCAACTAACCTCCAAGTTTTATGCTTTGCTTATGGAAGAGACATCCCTACACACTCCCACTACACTCGGATATAGTGATCTGATGCCAACTGTACACTCTTTTGATGCAAGTTGCAACAGTATAGACTACTTTCTAGACGAAAGCCAAGAATAATGCAATATTTCATCAACTGAGACTCTCCACTACCCAAGGAACACTGAGGCACAGACAGCATAAAAATTCAAGTTCATAAATAATTTACAAGCTTGTAAGATTATGCCATCTTGGACAGTTTTCCACTCAAACTTTAAACACATGCATCCGAAGAACTTTTCTGAAAAGTCTGCATCTAAAATTTACATCAGCTTCCATCTACAAAAAGAATCCTACCTGTTATTTATTACAAGCTAGTGATGTATAATCCTCAGAAAAACTCCAATTATGGGGTCAACAATGATATGCATGACTGCAAATAATAATGAGCCAAAGACTACATGTAGTGGTGTTAACAAGCAGATACTGTGCTTATGCTAGACAAGACAATGTTCAACCACAAAGCTTTGGGTTTGGATCTTCAGCATCTGTCGATACTAAAGCGACACTGCAAAAGGAAGGATAGCTGTTTTGCAGTTTAATGCCATTTCTCAGCGCAAGATATGCTATAAATGGCGGCCAGTACAGCTGGTGGAGGAAAAACCTGTGATGGCCCTGGGTAAGCAGCACCAACCTACATGTAGCTACTGGCAAGCTTCCTCACATATGCCCAATCAGTTTACTTGGAAGCATAGCAGTTTCCAAAATCAGCATTTAAAAATAAATATTACTATCTAAAAAATCAAATCTGGACTATGTACTGAAAATTTCTGGAAAACTGAATACATAAAGTCACAACACTGGGTTTTGATGTAAAGAAAGCTCCAATGTTAAACCCCAAAGCCTCATATTTACAAACTATTTTAAGATCTTACTTTCACACATTTCAACTCGATTACATGCTCATGAAAATTTTCTCCCACCAAACCAATGAAATATTTGCTTACTTTTTAAGAAAATTTCAAATGACCTTTTCAAAACTGAAGTCAACGTTGTTAAATTTTACAGAAACAAGATGAGAAAATTCAAGTTAAAATACATACTCAAAGCTGAAAAGTTTTATTTAGGTAGAGCAGACATGGCCAATTATTGAGCAATCAGTAGTCCACTGGTTTTCTTGCAAGCCTAGTCCAAAATACCACCAATATTTGTTACAATGGATGGTGGCAGTTCATCAATTGGTCTACTAGTCAGATCCCAAATGCACTGAAATAAAAATGACTTCTCTGGGTCTTGACCTATTCTCCTAGGGTATAACCAAAATAATGACCAAAAACAATGCAAGAAAGCTTGTTAAAACAAGTTTATTCACAGTGCACTCTAAGCCAGAAAAACTGTTTTAGATTGTAATAGACCATGAAATAATGAACATTAAAAAATGATACCAGGAATAAACAATTTTTGGGGACATGCTTTATTCAAGAATCCAGATCAACACATGTCGACCATCAAACTCTTTTTTTATTCTACAGGTAACTAGGTCAGTCTGGCCAGAGTGCATGAACATTCTATTGTTATGACAAGCACTAAATATTTCCGTGAAGAAACTGTCATACAAGTAGCACGTTTCAAATTTGAATCTGGTAAGAAACAACAATCACAGGCATAGAACAAAGACAATAGTTAAACATTCTGATCTAGAGCTGCTAGCTACAAGATTGGAACCATTCCAATCTATGGGGAAAAAAAAACAGTGAAAAATATAAATTAATTCATACAAACTATAGACAATTGAGAAATCAACAGTCAAAAATTGTCATGTGCAGTTGTATCTCGGCACATGGATATGTCATTAACAAAGACCAAAATTTCAGAACTGTAACTTACAATTAGCACTTTTCTAAAAGCTTGTAATGTTAAGGATAACAAATGTTTATTTACTGCATCCAATCAAACATACTGCAATGAAAGGATATATATGTGGACAATTAATACCGGTGTCAAGATCTTGACATGCAAGAGAAACAACTTTCTGGCCAATCTATGTATCAAGAACAGTCTGGATTTCTGCAGGTCTTTCACACAACTTGGCATTTTATAAAAAAAAAAAGTGCAACCAGGCATCTCAATACCGTTTAACCAATTTAAGAAAGACCAGATTTTTAAAGAGAACTTGCTGGATTTTTATTGTACTTCCACCTTATGTTCTGTGATGAGACACATACACTACATGAATATTACATACACTCATTTTCAGTCTCCCTAAATTACAGCTAATCAGCATAGAAATTTAGGTTAACAGAAACATCAATATTATACTATTTCAATTTAAATATTTATTATTTGATTTACATAAATAATACTTGAAACAAGTTTCAAAATATTCAAAATATTGAAAAATATTCCAACAGTTTGTGAATTTGAAGTTTACACTCTGATATACAAATTGTTAGATATAATGATACAACATTCCATCACCAGACTCGTGAAAAGAATACACAACAGGGAAAATTTTCAGTTAAATTTTCTTCGAAAATAATCTAAAAAAAAGAAGGAAACCCCCCCCCAAAAAACAACCCCCACGGAAAAAAAAAGAAGTGAATGTGGTGATTTAGGGCAAATAAGGTCCAATTATTAATGGCTTAAGAAGCGTACAAACAGTATGTTCAATGTCATTTTATATCAAACAAAATTATGGATTGAAAATTTATTCATTCACATCAATTCTGACCACAACAAATATTAACAGAAGAAACTGATAGCTTTGCATCTGCAATTGTTTTCTTGTATTGGACCTAGACAGTCACAAAGACCAAAGAATGAAAGACAAGGTCATTTTTTTTCCCTGTACACAAGACAGCTAAGTATCAGCAGCATCAAGAAATAATCATATCAGTACAGGCAAAAAGCATTGTGTGCTAAAAATATGCAGTAAAATTTTGTCAACTTGTATGTATGTTCCCTTTTATCTTCCCCAAATAAAGACAAAGATATAGCTTTTTATGAATCATCATGGAGTATTTAAAATTACTGCAAAATTTTACTCCTGGATATGAACAATTAATGTGCATCAGTTAAAAAGTTAAATTTCACAAAGCCTTCAGATCTCTGAAATGAAGCAAAATGTCTGCTACATACACTGAAAGACAACAATCTGCTTGGTCCACATTTCACTGTATGAAGTTGGGATATTTAACACAATCAGAATATTGTGGTCTCACAAATTAAAAGAAGAAACTGAAAACTTTCCTAAAAGCATATGGAATAAACAATTTTGTTGATTTTTCACAAACGACAATGTAAACAATGAAGTCATTTCCAACCCATATGAATTACTTTGTTTTTAAAGAACCAATTTAACCATGTGAGACTTGCATTGTAACAAAATCTAGTTAATACTTGATCTGTAACTGCCCGATAATCTTGCTACATACAAAATTACTATTCACTACCAACAGTATAATGCTGAAAATACAACTGTATTTTAACAATAAGCAATGCATTCATTGTTTAAAGAGCTGGAAAAAATAAGAAAAAATACAAGGTATCTGAAGTGATGACCAGATGGTTGACAACAAGCAACTATCATCCATTAAATGGGTCTTTATCTCTAATCTGCTATATATCTACGTGTTGGTGCAGGAACAAAATTCAAAGGCCAGGCCATGACCAGACTGAATGTCGATGTCAAGGTAATTCAGAACCTTGGTTATTTTCCAAGATGATGATGTCCAATGTATAAAAAAAAAAATGTTATTATTATCTCTAGTGATGGTGTCTACTTTATTGTTCCTCAGTTTCAACATCTTGAAGTTGATCCTTTTGTTCCCCATCTGAAAAATAAATAAGGTATGAATCTGCAACTGTTACAGCTCCTCATGTGTCAAAGAAGAGGTTTGATATTGCAAACATTACAGTATGTGCATGTTGGACCATTCAGAACATGTTACTGCAACACCTCACACAAACAGTGAACATTTATGCCTAATGGATATTATGAATTGACTTCATGCTAGTGATCATCAAAATCAGGTGGCAATCATTTGGTCAACAAAAGAACCCATTTGCATTGATCCCAACTTTCAGTACTAAGATGGAAAAAACCCACCCCTGAACTTGATGTACAAATCTTGAGAACTGACATAATTTTAGATGTAGTTCAACATGCATGAAATTTTTTTTTGCACAGAGACTAAAATAATCATTATGCAGAGATTCTGCCAAGGCAAGACCACAACCTAGCCAGCCATTTGTAGTATGACTTTTCCAGCTTTCAGTCGGTGGCCTTGACCTTTGAGCATCCCAAAAATGAACGGGTTTTTCCTAACCACAAACTCATCCACAAAGTTTGGTGACTTTAAATGGACAACTACAGTTACTATGTGGAAATGCAACTGGTATCATATGGATGGAAAAAGGCCACCTGAACTCAAGTTTGTGACTTTCAAAATCTGTAATGCAAAACTTTTACTATTAATACTACTGGCAGAAAAGTTAATTATTACATCTCGCCATGCTTATTTTGGTGTTGGAAAACAAAACCAATGGCTTGTAGTGCTTGTGATCTGCACTGTTTATTCTCTGGTCCAATCACTTAAGATCTGCAAACAAATTTGTGTTTTGCAAAATATGAAGAAAAACAATTTCTCAATTGGTCCGATACTCCACTGTCCAAAATAATTTACAGGAATTCGAGACAAGACCATTTTTTCTTTAAACTGCCGAATGTTGAAGCCATATCTGCTAGTCGTTTGACAAGATATTAAAGTTAGCAGCCATATTGGAATTAAGATGAGCAAAATTTTCGTTTAGTACAAACTTGTCACCATCAAAGATTTGTGGTGAAAAACCCATACGTTTTTGACCATCCATTAAGGAGAATTAGTTAAAAGGCTTGCAGTATGTTCATTGCAGCAGCTGTATTATATGTCAGCTGGTCATCATGTACATTAAAGAGCAACTAGATATCCTGAAAAGTCTTTAGGTGAAAGCCATATGCTGATGCAACTCAATTCTGGAGGAGTAGCGACAAGATTTTCAAGATATCTGCCATGGTGGCCATACTGATAGTCAGAACAGTGTTTTATTTTCAGGGCAAATTAGACAACATATGGACTTTGGTGAAAAACCCAGGTCAATATCACTTTCCATCTCAGAATAGTGACAGGATTTCAAGACAGCTGCCATACTTGAGATCAGATAGGCACCATTATGCTTCAGGACTATCTGGACATACTGGATGTTGCATCAGCACCACTTTTAATTTAACACCAACTAAACACTAACAAGTCCTCCAATGAAAAACCTCACCAGAAGTTGCAATAATGAGATTTGCAAGCTAGCTGTCATGTGGCTATATTCATAGCTGCCAACCCCCAAGTACAAAAATACTGATTGCTTATGACAAAAATACTGATTTTCAGGGCCAAATGCTGATTTTTAAAAATTTTAAAGCATATGTAACTACTTACAACACATACAATCATCAGTAAGGTAGGACAGTGTCTTACATAATTATTTGATATCAAAGATGTGTGTGTTGCACACTTGCACCTTCTGGACAGGCACCCTGTTCCATTCGGGTGCCCATTCAGAAGGTGCAAGAGTGCAACACACTCAGACACAGGCTGTTTATAGGAACCTTTTCCACACCTTGTTTTTTTTTTTCAATCATTATCGATTCCAATGTACCAACTTTCATAGATAATCTCAATTCTGTGTGATTTTCTTACTGAATTGTTTTCATTCTAGTATACGAGTAATCCTTTGTGATTTTACTGTCTGGAAAACGTGTGCGAAATAAATCGCCAACAACACTAGTAACTGAAAGAGGAAGGTTCATTTCTAAAAGAAATCTAATAAACCGAATTTCAATCGAATTACATCAAGGTTCTCTCTGGTATTTATATACATCCAATATTCAGGCCGAGTTGTGTATGATGAAGCAGCAAGGTGATGTTTATTAGCTTTTTCGTGCTCTTGTATTTCACATGCGCCTCCATGCCCAACAGCGAAATCACATTACAAAATTTGCAAAACGTAAAGTCTTCCCCTTTGCTAGATGATTTCACAAATCTAAACAAGACAGCACAATTGTCCTTTCAATTCTGTTTACTTGTCTTTTCTGGCGAAAATTCTGAATATTCTGATTTCCTATTCAACATTATTATAAGTTGAATATTACGAAGATGAGACACAGTGGTAGCAGTAACTGTTTGCGAAATCCAATATGGCGGATAAAGACAGGCATGGTAGCCTCGATTTCGAATGAACCAATCATATTGTAGAACTGTATTCCTATATATATGTGATACATTTCTATCAGAATGGAACTCAGTGCCCGTTCTAAACTGAAGGAAAGGAAGGAAATTTTTTATTATTTTTTTTATATAAAAAAAACTTATTTTTTGCAAACAAAAACCGTACACCCGAAATTCAGGTCCAAAATACGGGACAAATACGGAAAAAACGGGACAGTTGGCAGCTATGCTATATTGGATGTCAGACTGGCACCATATTAATTTAGTCCAACAAGACATTACACCATCCTTTTGGAGGAATTTCAAGATGGTTGCTGTGGCAGTCGTACTGAGGTCTTAGAAGCATGATTTTCATTCTGGACCGTCTAGACCTTGGGATGAATGCATATGTGAAGTTTCATGGCAATAATCCATGAATATGTTAGGATGGAGCTGCAATAACTTGTGCCAATAGACACATCAAACAATGGAGAATACGCCATCCTACAAATTTCCTCTGGCATTTGACCAATAATAGCTAAAATGCAAGGACATATTTAGGACAAAAAGTACTAAAAGCAAATAGCCAACTGGTGTAAAAATAGCTTCCCGTTTTATGCAACACTAAATTGGGAAATTTTTGTTTCAAATCTTAATTTACAATATTATAGTGGAATATGCAGTTCATGTAGCGAAAAGAACCAACTGTAAACCTGTCTGGATCCAATCTATTTGAGTACAGCTACTGCAAAAGATTATAGTCAACAGGTAATGTTTTCTGAATGAAAGCTACCTGGACTTAAATATTTTGTTACAAGTAATAGCATATTCTTTTAATGATATGAACAAATTCAAAAATGTTACTGGCAACAAGCATCTTACCATCTGGCTGCTTACCATCGGGGTTCATGTCAGAGGTCCAAAGTGTTAAATTGTCTCTCAGAAGCTGCATAATCAATGTTGAATCCTTATAGCTTTCTTCACTAAGGGTATCTAGTTCTGCAATGGCATCATCGAAGGCAGCTTTGGCCAGCCGACACGCCCTGTCAGGGGAATTCAGGATCTCGTAGTAAAATACTGAGAAGTTGAGTGCAAGGCCTAACCTGATGGGATGTGTGGGTGGAAGTTCATTCATTGCAACATCACTAGCAGCTTTGTAGGCAACTAAACTGTTCTCTGCAGCTTCTTTTCTGTCGTTACCAGTAGCAAATTCAGCTAGATACCGATGATAGTCACCTTTCCTGAAATTATAAAATGCATGTAAGCATTTAAATACAAAGCAGTACAATACAGGCTATATACTGATTCTTAAAAGTTCACTTTTAAAATGTCAAGATACAATACTGCAAACGACTTTATGCCAATAAACCTTTTAAAAAAAAAGTAGACATTTTGTACAGAATTGTGTGTTGCTCTCTGTGGACACTGGCATATGCATTCTAATTAAGGTGTACCCTTCAGGAGGTTATGCGCTCGTTTCTACATAATTTTGGTTTATTCCAGGGCTGACGCTGGGTTTAAAAAAGTTGTCGGCAAAATAATTGGCAACAGCAATATTTTGTCGCCAATTGTCAAAACTGTCACCATTTTCATAATACAGTACTATCTGCTTATCTTGACAACCTTGGGACCAAGGTGGTATTGTCAACACAAGTGGAGGTTTAGATTGGGGGGGGGGGGAGAGGGAGAGAGCGGGCTAAAAATAATTGAAATTTTGCATACAAGTGACATTTTTAGGTTACCTGTCGTCAGCGACTAGGATTTACAGAGGAAAAAAATAAGGAAAATTTTTATTAAATGAAGACAAATAGTCTGAAATACACTTGTATATTGACAATTTGTGTAGTACACTCCACAATGCGTTAAATAAGGTACATGTATATGAAAAATAAATAATTCGAGTATCAGATAACATGTTAGAAAATTCCTTTGTCAAATCCCGTTGGAAAATACAACACGCATATACTAAAAGAAATGGAAGTCCACGTTTGATGTATATCACATTGTCAACAAACACATTTCACACTGATAATTATTATCCTAGTAGCACGTGGTTGTATCATTATTTATATGCTACATGTACATGAACTTATATTGGCCTTAATTATGGTCAGCCAGAGACAACTACTATGATGCCAAGGCTACTAACGGGATGAGGCTATTCATAGGTAAATGAAAACGTGAATAAATTAAATAGTTTAACAAATATTCTTGCGAGATGTCCCACTTTCATTTAATGTGATGGCCAGATATCTATGGCTTCAAAATATTGAACTTAAATTTGGGTTTTACACCGCAACTGGTAGTGATCATAAGCATGAACTGGTTTTTTTTTTGTTGCAAACTGGAAACTTTCACAGCACAATAAATATGTTCCAATCACTATGAATAAATGCTTTTATTTAAGTTTGTTTCTGACTTCCTTTGATCAAAGGTCTTCGGCGTGCTTTGATTAAGGTGCATGTGTTACTGAAGGTGCCACTAAAGGCCCTCCTTGAAGGACCAAACAAATGCCCGTTTGTTATTGCTGCAGCAACATCAAATAAGTTGAACATTGAGATATAATTTTTTTTTCTCCATTTGCTCAATATATATATATATATATATATATATATATATATACACACACACACACACAGAATGATTGGTGCTTCAAAGGCAATCATTTTCCTTTGAAGTTTCAGCAAAACTATTTTTTCTGGTACATTTTTTCGAAAAGAAATTTTTTTTTGCCATCATCTGGTCGATTGTGATCGTTCCCATTCCCACCTTCAAAGGTGGTCGATTGTAGCTAGTCCGGTAGCACAAATATTTTGGTTTTATTATACTATGGCCAGATAGCAGCATAAGCAGATTATGATAGAACAATGCAGTGTAAGTATGGTTTGTCAAGATGAAGAAAGGATTTGTTTATGTAACAATAGATTCCTGTGCAATTTTATATCGAAGTTTGAGGCTTCCTGTCAATGTGCATTCAAGTTTCTCCACTCCAAACCCAAGAATGTAGATACAATTTTTAACAGCCAAAAATGTTGCCAAAAAAATCGTCAGATGGTGTATGTTGTTGCCAATAAGGAATAAAAATCGCAACTTTCAACATTGGCAAAGCCCAGTGCGATCCCCGATAAGAGGTTCACAAAGGTAAAGTTTAGGTAGGCTTTCAATGTAGACTGGGAATCAGATAATATAAATGATTTTTTGAGATTTCAATGCATTTAAAAGATCCAATATGGTTATAAATGTAGGCTATATCCGACTAGTGATTCACGATGGTACCATGGAGAGTTGCAACAGCAATAGTCCATCTTTCAAACTGTGATTCACGATGGTACCATGGAGAGTTGCAACAGCAATAGTCCATCTTTCAAACTATCTGTATACAGGGACATAGGACTTTATAGAAGGCTACGATTTCACAGAATTGACTTCTCAAGGAATGCTTGAGGAGTTTTTAAATTGGCATAGGACTAGTTGATTGGCAAGATCAATTATTATACAGTGTGGGTGGGTTTGATCACCAAGGTGATACGGAAATATAGAATTGTGCAGTATTTGCAACATAGATTTTGCTATATTTTAGAAAGGACGCATTTATAAGCCAGAAGGTAGAATGAAATTTGGTATTTGGGGCAAAAGATGACCTCAAATGCAGAATTAGATGGATTAAACAATTCTTTAGTAGCAGGGTGAAATGCCAATTTTGACTATCTGAGAGGAAGTAATGGCCCTTCCCAAAGGAAGCTACTGGCAGGCTTCCTCACATACCCACATTGACTGAGCAGAGTGTATCCCCTAGGGGTGCAAGACCAAGAGTCAAAACTCTCCTTGGTGTCAAAACTGGGGGGCAGACTGGGTAAAAAAAAAACCCTTTAGTATCAAAACTGGGGGTCAAATAAAAAAAAATTGGGGGTCTCGGAAGTGCAAATGAGGTTAAAGGGAAAACACTGAGCTGAGAAGACTTACCCCATGCAGACCAAGGTGAGATGCAAGTGATCTGTAGAGGTGAGCACCTTGGACCACTTGGGGAATAGGCAGATAAATCAGTCACACACCTCTAATGATACTGACTGGCGATTTAGAGGCCGACATCGCCTATTCTCTAAAACCTGCAAAAATCAGCGGACAATTTTGTCTGTACGCATCGGTGTATATTTTATACACTTGCCAGCATTTCTCACGGCTGCTGAGCTATCATCAGCTGAAAGGTTGTTTTGGCAATATGTATATAACATTTCCTGATCAAACCCTATGTTTGCTGACTTGTACATCACATGGAATAGCATAAATCCTATCCTGTGGCCATTTTGAAGTTCACACTAGATATGGCTGTTACCAAATACTATTAAGTGTCTACATTGTGTTCCAGCAAAATTTGCATTCAGCAAAATTGCACATTTTAATCAATAGACCCACATATTGTCTTTCAGTCTCAACACAGATTTGGGGAGTTGATTTATCGGACTACTTGGGGCCATGTTAAGTCAAGTCATGCTGTAGGAACCAAAGTCAATGGATAGCAATCTGAAAATGATCCAATGCAATACTGGAAATTAAACTCGCACATGATCTTTTAAATCTGAATCCGCACAAGTCATATCTGATTTAAATTCAACATATTTTGGTTATGTTTTTTTTCTAGGAACCAAAGTCAGGGCAAGCAAGCAATAATCCACAACTCTTAAATGAGACTAAACAAATAAGGCACTTCACAAGGCCCATGGTACAATCTTCATACAAAATTGCATCAAATTATGATGATTAGTTTCTGAACTATGCTGGTTACAAGGATGAACTTTACTCAAAATTTACTAGTAAGGGAAAAAGGGCCAACACTGGACCTGAACAAAAAAATTTTTAAAAGACAAACTGATACTGAATAAGCAGTTCACTTATCAAATGGAATCCAGTTATATGCAATGGCTGCAATTCTGTGTTGGCTACAAGCAACTTCCATGGTGAAGTTGTGAAGTTAATTATCATGGACCAGAAGTATTCAATATATAACCAACATGACAAAAACCATAAAAGGCACATCGATCATTATGTAGACACCAAATGGCAATAACCTTGTAACCCAACTCCATCCACACCAACTGACAGAGTTGTTATTTGTATTTGCTACATTTCAGGAAAAGTAAATCAGATCATAACCTGAACCCCAACTACATGAACTGGAGGGCTATTGTGGCATGTTCAGGAGGAAGACGAGTTTCTAGCTGAACAAACGACTGAAAGATGACAAGGAGGATCTTGGGTCCCATATACAGCCCTAGTGCTGGGTATGGGAGGCAATAAAAATAATAGAGGAAATGATATACGTACCTGTCTTGTGACCTTTTCCACAAAAACGATTATAGCCATAAAGTTACACCCCTTTCTTGATCCATAATGAACACACAATTTTGTTCTCGTGTATAAATGGATACATTCTGCCAGTGTTATTGGTCTTTTCTGTTTGTACAGGGGACAAAGGCATGCGTGTCCTAGGGATATGTTTCAAGTTTGTCTACCGTTATGGTAAATCCTACAGTGGTACACTACTTTTATGACTTCAGAGTAAAATACATCCCCTCATATATCACTGTTGTGGTCCAAGAGCGCATACGACCTGCTGAATTAGTTTCATGATTCTACACATTTGATTTTACTTGATTTTAGTATCTGGCTCAATAAACTTATCAGTACTGTTCTGTATAACATGGCCTAACTTCTAACATGAATGGTCAGGTAACAACAAAACTTGTCTACAAATATGCAGCAGCAACTTGTTACCACCATCAAGGGATATTTGTTGTATATACTCACATTTTATAATAAAAGACCTTTGATTCTCCAGAAGTTGCGGATGGTATCAAGTGCTTGTCTAGAACTTCCAATACTTCATTACAAATGTTCTTCAGTTCATTTTCAACCTGAAAAGAAAATATTTTGATACTGAAAGCTAGATTAGGTTACTACACCACTCCCTCGATAACTCATGAACCCGCTTATAATGCAGGGTCAGGCGTGGATCCCATTTTTTAAGCCCAGAAAATACCCCAAAAATTGATCCCTATTAATTGAACTTGAAGAAAATCGCAATCAAAATTAGTAACAGAAACTCTGATATATCGCTTGTTTTATCATAGAAAATGGTAGATAGGATCTGAAATTTTAATCAACATTATGAAATATCAAATTTAAAAATAAGTAATATAATTTTTTACATTTTCTTTCCTAACAATAGTACACCGTAATTAACGATATGTAAGGAAATTTTGATCAAGGAAAATGTCACTTACACCGAGTGGAGACAGTACTTTAATAAATAAATACAATTTAAATAATTTTTTATCAATCAAAATTTATGTTCTAGTGCTATCTTTTAGTTCCTTTTAAGTGTAATCATCATAATGCAATGTGACCTCTTGTAATTTAACGTAAAATGTGTCAATCTACCGTAAAAAGCTATGTCCACGAGAGTTTCTCTGAGAACCTAATTAGGTGCCGACCGTGTTTTGATAACTGACTTGCAGAAGTATTTGTTGTATTATTGGACTGAATTAAAAGCTGGCCTCCTTGTACTGTCACGTTAATTATGTCTTTTGAATCAAATAAAGGTGCAGGAATAAAAGAAAAGTTAAAAGGCACAAAAATCCTACAAACTTAAAATCTAGCAGTCCCGGTCGTATGTCAGGTGAACTCACTTCATCTGATCAATCACAGTTATAAATGTTCTTGTCTACGTAAGATAAACTATCTTAAATTAAGCGACTCATTGGTAATTGTGGTCAAAGATAGAAAGGCAACCAAGCGAAATGAATACTTCGTAAAATAAAGAGCTTGGTTTCACAGATACGGACCATTCTGGGCAAGCGAGTTTCAGAGAATTCTTGAACTGGCACTTAGAGATATCCTCAAAGATGATAAGAAGTTTCATTATTACTTCCAATGAAATCATGGCATCAATACTGTACCAATTGAACAATACAAGAATTGAATTCGATGTAGACGATTATCTTGTGAAATAAATTTCGCTAGTTTTTGAAAAACAAAAAAAAAAAATCTTGTTCGGTGGTGTATCGACAGTTAGTCTAGTTCCCTGCTCTTTTGACTCCAATTTTGGCAGGATACTATTAAATACCACTCCGGGAACCAGACTCATCAAGAAAAAAAAGCAGTGATGTAATACACATAAGTTTTCGCGTACACTTGATGGTTGTCGAAACCAGTGAAACGATGTTTCACATGTTGAACATTTTGAAAATAAACGTTATTTAAACAGAAGAACGAACAACTTAATTAGAAAAAGCGCATTATTAAAAATTATCAACGATGTGATTGTAAAATGAGCATCAGTAAAATCAGTCATTAAACAGCCCAGTTCCCCAACTCCCCCCTCCGCTGTTTTCTTGATATCTAATTTTTTCAACTTTTGGAGGTCCCCTGGTAACTCGCGCCCTTGCTTATAGTGCGGTCTATATTTGTGGACCCCGTTGTGTGCGAGTTATCGAGGGAGAGGTGTAATTTGCAACAAGAAGATGCCAAGTGACTTGAATAAAACATTCAGTTCTTTGTTCAACCATACACTTGCTCAGTTCAAAGCTATTCCATTCAACAGGGCATACAAAGGTTACAAGACAACTTCACCAAGACCCTCAGACAACGAAAAACGTCCATTTTCTCTGATGTCCTTGAGATGCCAACAGGTATCCAGATACTCTCACATCGATAATAATCTGGGTAATAAAATGAGCCACCAGGTATTTGTTTACCATATACAAGTTTTCTGCCAGTGCATGTGGCTTCACAAGCCTTGGCTTGTAATGACAGCATTCTTTTCAAACTGACAAAATCCTTTAGATCTAGTTGCGAGTATTTGTTAGTGCCAAGTTGAGGTGTGTCTTCCAGTAAATGTCCGACCTTAATCCCTTAAATTGTGTCCCATTTGACAACCTTTTGATTGAGCCATGAGTGTGGTACAGTGACATGTAACAAGGTTGTTATTTGATCTTTCCACACAACCGACAGGTGTTCAGTTGCAACCAATAAGAGACAATATAAAGGGTATGATCAAGCATCCACATAAGACGGTGAGGCCAAGGAAAAGGAGTTGGATGATATTTACAATGACTAGACCACTACGATTTACTTGACAATTCAGGCTTTCAGAACTTAATCAGACAATGAGAATTCTTTGACATTGTACCAGATGACTTTATGTTTTGACAGTTATAGGATACAAGGAATTAAAAATAAAAAGTGGACTGGACTTCAAGCTTAAAAGCAATATTAAATGTTCAAATTTGCAGTTGATTCATGTTTTTTTCCCCATGGTTTAAAAACAATTTTGAGGTTCAAGATGCAAAGCAGTTAAAAGATTATCTCTATGGTGATTCAAACATTTATAAAATTTTTTTTATAAATTATGCCTTAGAGTTTGTTTCTACAAAATTAAAATAATAATGAAGTGAAAATTAATTTTTAAAAAATTATCTGCAAGTCCTATGAAACTTCCACTAAAATGACCTCTTGCACACTGCACAGCAAAATGATCCATTAAGAAATGTAAACATTTACCCAATGTCATCTTTAGGCCTGCACACTATATCGAATATCCTTTTCTATGACCTATACATTTCCAGAAATGGATTTTTAAGCTCATTAAGTTTCTCTTCAAGCTACTTTCAAGTGCTTTGATTTCCTCTACTTTATCCCCTTCTCACTTTCAATTTGTATTGTGCATAAAAAAGTCAGTCATTCTCCAACCATTGGGCCTACACCGTTCTGAAAGCCAACTTCATTAGAATCAAGTTTTACAATTGCTACCAGCATGCATTTTCGAGAAGTAGTATTACCTTTCCTGGATTTACTGGGGTCTCATTATTGTTTATTTGTTCCCCACCCCCCCAACCCTAAAATATTACACAATGAGCTATCAAAGTTGATACCTACAAATAGCATGTAGTCAAAATTTGCAACATTTGGAGATCGGCAGTTTCCTTGGCAACTGGGAATTCGCCAAGATGTCAAAATACAACATATTTTTATTGAACCATAAACTAAATGTTACAGTCTCCACATTTCTTCAATTGAATGGAAAAGTGACAACATGCGTCTCCATGCTTTTTGTAAATTCCTGTCTATTGTAATGGGGGGGGGGGTTTAGTAAATTATCCCCTATTGTAAATCAGAGTTCACCACACTTAATTTACTCTGAAATAAGAGACATAATCCAGACAAAAAAGAAAACATAAATGTATGTTACTGTTCAGTTTCAACTGCATGCATTCTTGCACCTGAAAACGGAGTAGTAAAAGTTTAGATAATACTCGACAACACTCCTCAAGAATACAAAGGGATTAATGTGTTTACAAGTCTATAAGCTGGCACTAACAATTGCCAAAAGTGCAACCCAGAAGTCTGTACCCCTTAAGCTGATGATCAGACCTATTAAACTTGCATATCTGGTGATGGAGAAGTTATGAAATTGTTACATGGTGTGCATTTTTGTGCAAAAGTTGACATACTTTTGCAGTGCACATTTTTGCACCTTTAGAGAATGATGTCATTAACTATATGTATTGCTTCCACCACACTGACAGTTCATCTTCAGTTTGGATTACCCCCCCCCCAGTCAATCAATTCAAAACGATTTCAGGCAAGTCATCGCTTAAAATTTTCAAAAATATCTTTCAAAATGGCTTATATGGTGGCCATACTGGACATCAGATCTGCATTATTTTCTTTAAGGATAATGCAGACATCATAAGAAGTCTTGCAGTGAATAGCAATAACATGATTTTCTATATGGTTGCAGTAGTAGTACATTCTGCTACATGGTTATACACTGCAATGGCAACTACACACACTAGTAGTGAAAAGGGCCATCATCTCACTATATTCAATGTCTCCACCCAATGCATGTCTGTGAATCATTAATAGCTACAGGACACAATGCCAATAAATGGAACAACCTGTGATCGCCATGATAATAGACTGGACATCTCTTCCCCGACACTGGGATACGTGATTTTTGGAACATCTCAAGCATATCTGGAGATGAGACTGGGATGCGGTATTGAAGTGGGCAATGGTAAGAGTCTGGTCTTTAAGAAATGAGGCAATCACTGGAGTAGCCTTAAGAGGGGCAGTCCCTTCACAAGAGAATTACAGTGGTATGGATCAACTATTAATCAGTCACACTGGTGTCACGCCTGTTTGCAAGAATGACCAAAGCTGACCAAAAGAGAAAATGGGATCACTGTCCTGGGGCACAGGTTATTTGGGAAAAAGGGTGCATCCTTTCATTTGTATCTGACCAAGAAGTTCAGGTCCCTGAGTGAGAATAGAAATGTAATGTAGATAGAGTGAACTGCTCCAACATGCTTAGCAGGGTGGAAATACTACTTAATACATGAATTTTGCCAGTTCTCTAAGAGCCTGCTTCATAGCATGAACCATAGGAACCAAAATATTCATGTCAATCCATTAAACAGACTTCTAAACTCCCTGAATTCCAAAGTGTGACTATACTGCAGAGGTTTGTTTAGTCAAAAGATATATTATTCCTTCACATTCAAGAACAAAGCAATGTTGTATGAACTATGATCTCTTCAAGCATCAGAGCTTGAATTTGCACTAAACATGGGGGTTAAAGCTGATAAATGGAATGAAATGTCACTCACTGCAGTATTCTCCAAGTTGCAAGCAAAAGAGTCTACAAATTGCAAACATTTATCATGCACCATAAACAAACTGTATGGGCCAAAACATCTCTCTACTCCATCTGATCTAAAGCTTTTATTATAGGATATTTCTTAACAATAAGTTGCAATATTTAAACCAATATAAAAATGTTACAGATATTCCCCACAATGAAAGCTCTAGCATATACTCCATTAAATAACATGTACCGTTTCCCTGTAAGATTTCATGTGGGTAACCTTGTCATGGTGAGTCTTGTCATCTTTATTTTCTTCCTTCTGTTCTACACTGCTGAGAATTCTCCAGGATGCCCTTCTGGCACCAATAACATTCTTGTATGCTACAGATAACAGGTTACGCTCCTCCACAGTTAACTCCTGGTCCATGCTGGCTACTTTCTTCATATATTCAACCATTTCTGAAACAGATAGGCCATAAACATGAGGAAAGACAGACAGGCACACAAAAAATATGCCACATTAAATTTATTTTGATAAATGTTCTTAAATACAGCAGCACAAATTTTTATGAAGCAATCAGTGCCCTGTTCTATTTTACAATCATAAAAAACTGATCCTGGTGCAACATATGATCATAATATAAAACAAAATCATTTGAAAAACGAATAAACTTACCAAAAATGTTCAACCTGACTTGAATAATTTCACAATATTTATTGTCACATGAATTTGTTCTCCAATACTATTGATGCTGAAATTATTTCAAGTGCATGTCAGTGTTCACATCGTAATTAAGTCACAATAATTTGTCAATTTTTCCAGCAAACATATTATACTTCTCTCTTTTCATAACAAATCTGTAAAATAAACCAAGTCCATCAACTATATACAAATAATTCCATACATTCACTTGTATTTTTCTCCACTGGACAGAACCTGTTGATGTGCCAGTCGAGATCTTTTTGCGGCTTTGGCAAAGATTTCTTTAGCCTTCCTTTTTGTCACCACTGACTTTTTTGGCTCAATGTGCAAGTTTCTTTTCCTTCTCAACGACAGCCTTTTCCTTTCAAGCTAGTGCTTGTATTGGCGACATGCAGTATGCATATTCTGACAGAGGGCTACATCTGTTCTCTCATGCAAGAAATCTTTCTTCTTACAGTAATCAACTACACTTTTTGCAGATGCCATCTGAGCTTCAATTTTCCGTATGCAGCTTCTTTTGTAGGTGTTGTTCCAAACTCTTCCAACCGCAATTACCGTAATTCAGATCTTTCTTGCAGACGTCACAAAATGCCAGCCCTCTAGCATTCGGTTTTCTTATAAACTGACCAACAAAATTTCCATAACTTTTCGCTCCAGCCATTCCCATTTCCATCCGTTTTTTTAAACCTTTATCTAAACTTTTCGTGTCATGGTCTCTCAACAACTTGGGACGACATCTTTTGCAAGCATGCTTCTTCTTTCCATTGCCATCAGTTTCCATTACATGAAGGTTCATTGGATAAATGTAAACTTTTGACCAATCAGAATACTCTTTACAAGAGTCATGTGCTAACTAATATATGGAACGAATACTTTACAAGGGTCGTTGCGAAATGGGACTGGACAGTTTTTTTATAAAAAGAAACCTGATCGGAGATGATATAAAAAACGGACTCTATCAAGAAAAATCTGATTCAAGTCAGGAGAAAAGCGGGACTCCGCTTTAAAATGGAGAAAAATCGTGTCTGCATTAAAAAGAGAATCCCATTTCTAGACTTCTTGAAAAGACATATGAAAGACGTTAAGACTGTATATTCTATTGTGTAGACATGTAAATTGATGGTCAAGCTTACCAATACTAAAGTAATCATCATGTGTAGCTTGTCTACATAAGAAGTTGTAATATTTTCCCCCACAAAAACTAGCAAAGGCTCCTGTACTGTGCATTTATTCATAACGAGTCTCTTGAAGGAATTGATGCTTGAATAAGATTTCCCATGAATTCAAGAGAAAACCACTTTCATTTAACTCCCACCACCTTTGATATTCTTGAGCATAAAGATTTTCAAATTGACCAATGTGTCAACCATCTCAGATGCAAGATCTGTATCATTTTCATTTAGAACAAATTTGAAAATAACCATCCAATAAGGAGTAGTGATAGCAAGACTATCAAAATGGCTGCTATGGTGGCCATACCTGACATCAAAGCAGAAATGTTTCATCCAAGATGAATCAGACATGACAAAAACCCATCAAGCAAAACCCCTAGTAACGAGATTTTCAACATCGCAGCTACATTGGACTTCAGTTCATCCCAACTTAGTATGGATGAAGACCATCAATGTGTGCCAAACAATTTGACTGACTTCCAAATTTCTGAAAGCTGTAATTCCATTGGCCAATTCAAAGGTCACCAGATCAGGACTCATAAGCTACATGTAGGGCAGACCTGCCAACCCTGACGAGTCCGTCTCAGCAAGGCCGTCAACTTTTTTCTGTAAGTTTGGCCAGTTTTCAGTAAGGTGTAAAAAAAAAATGTCATAAACTGCTATTGTATAGCTCAAAAATGTAATTAAAAGTTGGGTATTCGAGACATGCAGCGAAAATAAACATTATGTTCAACTGAAAAGTTTGTAAAGTATGCGTAGACTTTATTTAACACTAGTACAGTTGCACAAACTCGAGTTCCAAACCCTATGCAACTCAACGGCTTGATGTTATCTCTCAACTTGACGTAATTCTTATCTTTTCCCATTTCACATGATGATGGCAATTATATCTCCCGCCACGAGTCATACTCAAACTGTCCAATAAATGTAATTGTGTCCCTTCCAGCTTTTATTCACAAGAATCTGAATATTCCTTTTTATTCTTCGGTGCTGATTATTAACACTTTTCAAGAGGCTTATTTTCCCTTTCGTCTTAAACATTCATCTCTTGCTGGACGCCATTTTTCAAAATTTTTTAAAATCAACAGTTTGATCATGCCGACGCTTCGCATGAACAAATAGGTGCAGTTTAAAGTGTGTGAGGTGCTGCTGTGAAGTTAGTCTGGTTCCCTGACTAATTTCACTAATTCTATTATGAAACCCTGATCCAAATCAAACACGGATGAACAAATTTCTGGATTTTTCAGCAATGATCATTTTCCTGTAGTTTTTGCTTTTATGTTGTAAGTCCATATTTTAAGGGTAATTTTCCTAACACTTACGGCAGAATCATAAGGGTTGGCAAATCTGGTAGGGCAGTGATCTTGTTTTAAGCAGTTGAGATGCAATAACAAGCTATCCAATGATGAATGTCAGACCACACTATTTTCATTTAGGATCCAAGAGACATAAAAAGTATTAGTGAAATTAAAAGATGAGATGACCATCCATTCAGAAGGAATAGTGATGACAAGATAATGATGAAAGCTACTAAGGTGGTTCATATGGATGTCTAAGCAGCATTTTCATTTAGGACCAAATAAACCTTGTGATGAATGTGCACATTAAATTGCATGGCATATCCATCAAATAGTTTTGAGGCAGTAATAATATGTGTGAACTAGCAGACAACAGGTAGTTATCCCACTATCTCTTCTGATCTATGACAAAGCTGATACACTAAAAAAATTCAGAATCAGTGCTTGAAACTTTTCAGATGATTGCATGTACAGGTGAGGGATGAAATTTTCCTGAAGCACTTACCAGAGATGCACATTTAATGAGCTGGGTATTTTACACCACAATCTCTTGTGAAATTCAGAGTATTTGAAAATAAATCAACAAAGTAGACATGAAAATGGTTCCAAATGTACATCCAATATAACTGCCACATCAGCCGTCTTGAAAATCTTGTGGTCACCAACACCCTGAATGGGTTTTCAACGAAAGTCTAATCTACTTTGTCTTAAAAGACAATGATGCCAATCTGACGGCATGTCCACAGCAAATTTAAAAATATCACTGGAATATTGGATATGGCTTCAACACTCTGCAGTTAAATGGAAATAATGATCTTGTCTTGAATTTACTGACATTTCTGAAAGCACTTTATTCAACTACTGTGCACTCCTAGTGCCATAAAACAAACCTACCATGATCCCCGAAAATTGTCCCCATAGTTAAAATAATAAAAAGAGCAAACTTTCTTGAAAACCTAGTTGCTGCTGCTACGGAATGGATAGCCAATATCAACATGGGGTTTTCAGTGAAAAAGGTCATATGACGTTTAGTTGGTCCTAAATAAAAATGGTGCCAATCTGAATATGACAGCCATGTCAAATGGGTTTTCACCAGAAGACCTCTTATGATGACCTGATGGTCTTAAATGGAAAGGGTCCCTGATATAATC
This sequence comes from Megalonaias nervosa, assembly GCA_016617855.1. Lineage (NCBI taxonomy): Eukaryota > Metazoa > Mollusca > Bivalvia > Unionida > Unionidae > Megalonaias > Megalonaias nervosa. Next base: position 73,849 of record JAECUM010004794.1, on the reverse strand, counting down.
TTCAATATCGCTGCCACCCAGGGACTGTTGAAAATCCTGTTACTGTTTCTGAATGAATGGTCATGTCAGCATGGGGTATCACAAAAGACTTCTTACATCGCTCTGGTGACCCTGAATTGAAATGGTTCTAACCTGATGTCCATTATGTGGCCATTCTGAAAATCTTGTTTTCACTACTCGTCTTAAATGTAGTCATCTGACAGTTTTCATCAGAGAAAATCTTAAGAAAATGACAAACCCTCAATACTGCCACCATTGCTACTCTCTTGAAAATATCTTTTTTGCCTCCAAAAGGATGGTTAAATGAACATGGTATTTCACCAACAGACTTCTTATGATACCTTATAAAGGTAGATATAAATAAAATTATTCATCAATGTACACCTCTCCCTCAATAACTTGCGCACAACGGGGTCCACATAGACTGCACTATAAGCGAGGGCGCGAGTTACTGAGGGACCTCCAAAACCTGAAAAAAAATCCGCTGTTCATGAAAACTGCAGGGGGTGGGGGTCTGGGCTGTTTAATGACTAAATTCTTGTTTTACAATCATGTCAACAATAATTGTAAATAAGGTGCTTTTCCTAATGAAGTTGTTCGTTACTCTGTATAAATAACATTTGTTTTAAAAATGTCCAACATGTTTAAGATCACTCCAACTGGTTTCAACTATCATCATGTGTATGCAAAAACATCTGTGTATTATGTCACTGCTTTTTCTTTTGTTGATTAGTCTGGTTCCCGAAGTGGTATTTAATAGTATACTTCCAAGTCAGGAGTCGGCGTAGCAGGGAACTAGACTAACTGTTGATACACCACCAAACAAGACATTTATTTCGCAAGGCAATCGTCTACATTGAAACTCGAATTTTGTTTTGTACAGTTAGTACAATACTGATATTATGATTTCATTGGAAGTGATAGTGAAACTTCTTATCATCCTTGATGATATCTCTAAGTGACAGTTCAAGAATTCTCTGAAACTCGCTTGCCCACAATGGTCTGTATCTGTAATCACAATTATGAATGAGTCAGTTAAATTAAGGTAGTTTATGTTACATACACAATAACATTTATAACAGTGTTTGATTGATCAACTGAAGTGAGTTCACCCCTCATACAACCAGGGCCGCTAGATTTTAAGTAGGAAGGATTTGCGTGCCCTTTAACTTTTCTTTTATTCAACCTCCTTTATTTGATTCAAAAGACATAACTGACATTACAATACGAAGGAAGCCAGCTTTTAATTCAGTGTAACAATACAAACAATACTTCCTCAAGCCAGTTATCCAAACACGGTCGGGACTTAATTGGGTTCTCATAGCAATGCCTGTGGGCATAGCCGACACATTTTACGTTTAAATACACACTGCATTTATGACAATTACACTTCAGAGGAACTAAAAGATAGAATTTAAACAAATTTCACTTAAAAATTTTTTTCATTTAATATTTAATTTATGTACTGCCTACACCAGGCATAAGTGATATTTTCATTGATCTAAATTTCCTTGAACATCTTTAATTACCATGTACAAAGAATGTTGTTTGGAAAGAAACTGTAACCAATTATATGACTTCTTATGAAAAGCCAATAATTTCAAAATGTTTCAAAATGTTTATTAAAATTTCCAGGTCCTCTCTACTGTTTTCGACCATAAAACGAGCGATACATCATTTCAGTTAGCAATTTCAATCACAATTTTCAAGTTCAATAAATAAGAATCAACTGGGGGTGGTGGGTTATTTTATGGTTAAAAAAAGGAATTCACACCTGACCCCGCATATAAGTGGGTTCGCGAGCTATCAGGGCACAAGTTATTGAGGAAGCGGTGTACTTTTTAAAATTCAGAAGATCTAATTTTTTTAAATAAATTGAGTGCAATTATGAAGGGTCTTTTACACATTATTCCATTATTAGCAACAAATACAAAAGGACAAAATATCACAGTGGATGACAGATGCATTCTGTATTTAATATCAACAAAACAGTACATTTTTCCTGGTCAAAATCGCACTGTCCAGCATTCTACAATCATTTCATCATGTGCATATGATGTCATTGTTCCAAGAAAACCTTAACCACTTCCTTGTCCCTGGGCGAGTGAAGTAGCTTCACACTTTCATAACATTATGCATGTTCTACACTTCACAATCAACAAAGTTCAACCCCACTGATATCTAGCACATCAGTTACTTTTGTCTATGTCGCCCCCTTCTTGTTATTAGTCTAAAAAATGTTGCAAAGGAAGCCAACTTCTTTTATTTTCAGAAAAAATTGTGGCATTTTCTGGCTCATAACTGCTGCATATTCCATAAAGAGCGTGAAACTACAATTTCTCAAATTATAAACATGTAATTTTATTAAAAATTTAAGGGGCCATCTATATTGGATTGGTTTTTAACTGCAATCTTCACTCCTAAATTAACATTTTGATGGTTTGGACCAAATGTTGTATCAAGATAGTTACAGGTGCCTGTGGACAACTTTACTATGCACAGCTCAAGCAGGTTTAATGTACTGGTCGCAGAATGGTAACAAACTTAAAAATAAAGTCACAACTTTTGATTGCCAATTATGAAAAAGAACAGGTTGACAAGTACCTAACACACTAAACAAGTCCTTGTATGCATTTTAACGATGCATCTTTACAGCTACTTTCAGTTACAAAATCATTCAATATATTTAAGTGATGGTTGGGTTTATATCACTGCTTCTGGCATCTCAAGTTTATATGACCAGCCTGTACAAGAACTTTCCTCGAGTGAGAAAACGATCTCTGTGTAAGGTTCTGCTTTTCAAATCCTGTGACATTTTCTGCTTCACTGCTGATTCTGATAAGAATTTCAACTTTGGTGGGATTAGACTGCTTCTCACATTCAACAATTTTGTTGAATGCTGAAATTGTTATTTCACAGTGGACTGGAATAGTGGTATGAACAGAAGAATTTGGACCAAATGTAGAATGTTCCTTTGTCAGCATGACTGACCTTTAAGCACTAAAGGACTTTTCAGCAAATTCATTTGCAAGTAACATCTTTAGTAGTCCTTGCTGTTGCAATATACAGTCACAGATGCAACCATTTCTGTCCAAAATTTGTCTAAACCTTTCAACTAGATATTTTAATTCATCATTCACAGTCCACAAGATCAAGATGGTTTTCAGGCCACTTATCTTGATTAAAGATCTGCAAAGTCACAACAGCCTCGCTTGTACCATTATCAACTATATGTTCAAAAATCAAAGCATCATGTCATACTATCCACAACAATGTTCACAGCTTTCCTCACAGTGAAAGGTATATTATCCATGTCAAAACCACCCAACACGAGGTCCTTGTGCCCCTTCAAATGCACTGCCTTAAATCTTGTTAATCTTTCTGGGTTGCCCTCATGTGAAAAAAACTGCATTAAGTGTCCATCAAACTTTGCTCTAACAAAGTACTCCAGTTTCACTTACTTAATAGCATTGACTGCCATTGTATGATTTTGTAATTTGAACAGTAAGGCTTAGTCTTGAAACAATTCTCAGCAAGTCCAGAGGAAATTGACAAAATGCCAGATTTTCAGTGCTGCATTTGTCCTGCTACATTTTTTGCGCCATCCCCAATCAGGGATCACACCACCAGGGAAAGTGGGCAACTTAACAACCTTCAGTTAGGAAAGAGTAAATGACCTCCCGAGATTTTTTAGATGTCGGGTGACCGTAGTTTTTTTAAAATGCTCCCTCGCCTTAGTTAGTGCGGTGTTGTAGCTCAAGGTGAAATGTTGGCATCAGGTAATCAAATAGCAGGAATGATATAAATGGTCTGGAATGCAATGAAGCTATCTAAACATATTCTTCAATAATGGTATATTTTTATTTGTTTTGTTCAAGAAACAGACAACCACTTAATCAAGATTTTGGCATTCCCAGCTTCCATTGCATTCCACACAAATGAAATTTTGATTAATTGTACTTGAAAACATGTCCATTTACTTCTGAGAGAATCTTAATTTAATACAAACAAAAAAATCCCCCAGATTAAGTCCATCGAAAGCAATACGACTTTAATCTGAATAAATGCATCTATATGGGTTGCCAAGTGAGATATTCTTTAAAATTTTACTTCTTGTTCCGAGGACAGTCGACCTCAAAACATGCTACACAGCACCATTATTTAGGCAATAAGACAGCGATCTAAAGAAACAAATATCAGGTGCAGTATCTTTTTATAGGACTAGGACTAACAAGGCCAGATTTAGATGACTTAATTATGGAAGATTATTTTTAAATCAACTATGCCATTACGATATGGCTTTAGCTAAAGTGTATGTCAATGAGGTCATATGGGGGCATTTATTCAAATTAAATTGAATATTAATTGTTGTTCTATGCTCAGAGGAAACCAGGATTTGGACAAGGAGTAGTGGATTTTTCATGTAGATTAACCAAAATATACAAAATACACAGCTGTTAACACTGACCCATTGCTTTTATGGCATCCCATTACCATCATACAGGTTTATTCTGAAATTCGTTTCGAGCAATGTTGGATTCGGTCCAATACTACAAGCAGGTGTCTACTTCCGGAATTCATTTTCATACTTGTAAACAAGGTAATAAATCCAATGCAATACCCGTGTTCACCCTAGTGCATTTGCATTGCAATCGTTTCCACATGGCGGAGTAAGTACTAGGCTTACAAACTGACGCTTCTAAAAAGGGCGTGAAGATTTCGCCGGCAGACAGTGAGTCATTATCTAAAATGGCGGCCACTGCATAACCATGGACACAATTGCACACAACACAGCAAAAATGCATCGATAGTTAAACAACTGAAAGAATAGATAACGAACACCTTAATAATTTTAAGCCAGCGAAACCGGATACAATAAAAGTACGACATTTTTACACGTACAGCATGAGAGTAAAATCTGACGGGTTATCTTGACAGGTCGCCAATAGAATGCACATTTGTAATGGGGCCAATCCCACTTATCACTAACAAATTGGAATATCACATAAGTAACCAACTTTACCGTCATATCTTTCTGCCTGTTCGGCCAACTTGGCCATATACACTTGATCTTCTCTATCTGCCATGGCCGATGGCGTCCAAAACTGACCGAAAGAAGTGGATACTGAGACACTAAAAGTATCTATCGAACCGTAATGGCTGTACCCGCCAGTGCTAACAAAAGTAGTGCTACTACAATATTCATATTCATACGCGTCGTAAGACAGGTCCATTCAAGTTTACGTGTGAATGTGTCTACGATGAAGAACTAGTCCCATATATGTATAGTGTAGTAAATATTTCAAACGAATTACTGCAGTTATAAATAAAACAAATATAGTGACTTGTATGGTTACGATCTGCGTTGGCCCAAGTTCTGAACAAAATTCGTAATGGACTTAATTAACAGAAACATATCGAAAAATATATGATCGGTGTATAACATGTTAGTTTTGTATAACAACCATTCTCTTACCTCCATGATTTCGTTAACTACAAATTAAATGTATTATTTCTTGATAGTTTCACTATTTTCATTCATTCCCATTGGCGGATTCAGAAGTAGGCGTAGTTGGGAGGTGGATAGGGGTGGATATTAAACAAGTTGGCAAGTAGGGCTGTTTGGATGGAACCCCTGATTTAGGCCCGGAAGCGCATGCATTTTAATCGTTTTTACGGCATACATTTGATTACTTAAATGTAAAGATGTCTTATCCACTCCCCATCTGCCGTGAGTATCGCGCAAACGTATAAATGACGAAGTTTCCAAACGGAACAAAAGTGAATGAAATTGTTCGTTTTTATTGCTTTAACTAAAAATTATTAGCTTAAAAACTAAGTGATGTTTATTTCTTTCCTTCTTTTCTATAGTACAGTTTGTGCCAACCTTTTGTAATACAGTTGGTGTAATCATGCCATCTATATAACAGTAAACATATTTTAGTAGGTTCTTTTTAAATATTAAGTGCTTATTTTGAACAACATTAGAAATCAATGCAGTTTTACCAGACGTGTTTGAAAAGACTTTATTACGGACATTTTTACTTATAGATAAACAAGTAGGAAATTGGAGGTATAACATTGCAGTCTGGACTCTGTGATATGTTTTGAGTTATATTATTGACATATCGTGATAATTTAGAACTATAGTAATCAGATTTTTTTCAAACGAACAAAAAATAAAAATATACAAATTTGGAAGCTAATAAATATCAATCCAATGACTATTTGGTATTAATAATTTTATGATGTTTGTTTTTGAGATTTTTCTCGAGTTAAACAAATCTTTGAGGCGACCATTCCATAGATCTAATGTTTCCAAACAAAACTTAATCAAAATCAATGGTACATTCTAATTCTAATTTGTCCATATAGTTACGTATATGTAATTCAATTGCTTGTGTGTTAGTTTTAAAATTCTTTTTTATTTTATTTTTGTTTCATTACATTTTATTGTAATGATAATTTTCATTGGATTTGAATCTCTTTTCCGAAAATTGGCTTGACCCGATTAGATTATAAGATTTCTTCAGCACTATTTTTAGCTCACAGTTTTTGTAAACATCGAGTGAAAACGATTGGCTATTGCCAAGGTCTTTTACAATCTACGTGTTAGCTCTTTTGTAAACGGTTTTATTTTTTAAATTCATTTGCAGAGTGACAATTTGATTCTTAGATAGGGCTTATCTTGCATACGTGATAAATGGCATTTGTTTTATTGCGATGTTCAAATTAGAAATCACGTAGCCTGTCACGTGAGACACCATGTAATCTAAAATCGAGGCTTAAAACAGCCATTTCCTACTAGACCTTTTGAATTGTATTTTAAATCTTGAGGGCTCAAGAGGTTTCAATTGTTGTTGCCAGTCTGTTTTTGAAGTTCATCTGTTTTTTGGGAATTTAATACTTTATTCTCTAGAAAACTACACAAGTGTAGTTTTTTTATAAAAGTTCTGGGAGAAAGAAATTCAGTGGAAATTTATTCTGGAGTTTAACGGAAACATTATAAACTGTGATTCAACTGAGGATCTGTTACCGTCAGGACAGACATCATCTGACGTCGTCGCCTCCATATTGGAATTTCATCGAGATTCGAAGACGGATTCTATTAGAACTGTTTAGTGATAGGACTTGTATTTTCAATCTTAGGATTAAATTTTGGATTATATTCACAAACCGTAAGTCCTATTCTCAATTTTTACATTGTTTTCTAGGGAAATAAAATTATTTTGTTAAAATATACAAAGCTTGTTGGCTTCACTCTTTTCTCTTGTTATTTTTGTACGAACCTACACGTAACAATATATATATATATATATATATATATATATATATATATATATATATATATATATATATATATATATATATATATATATATATATATATATATATATATAAGAAAGTAATATTTTGGTGGGTTTTTTGTTGGTTTTTTATGTGGGGTTTTTTTATACCGTAGTCATTTATACTAAGTTCTTTCTTCAAATCTACAAATCAATTTTTATCTATTTTGATTAATTTAGTTAAATTAAGCAAGAAGAAAGCTTGATGAACTCCATAAGAAGTAAAAAAAAGTCTTGGGGTTCATAGGTTCTGAATTATATAATTGATTATTAATATAAAGCGAAAGAGATCTGACATTTTCCAAAGGAAAAGTTTTCAGTTTTTATTTGTATTTTAAGCTCATATCAACGCATCTTTTGGGGGCAAGAATGGATATAAAATCGTTTTAGAATGGTATTGGTACGGACTTTATTCTAAGTGAACTAACCAGTGGCGTAGCGAGGGTACTCAGCGCCCGGGGACAAAACATAAACTTGGCGCCCCCGGTACTTAACGCCCGGGGACAAAACATAAACTTGGCGCCCCCTTCGAGTGCATTTGAGATAACGAATAGTTGTATTTTCCTCATTTTGGCGCCCCTGGCACATGGCGCCCGAGGACAATTGTCCCCTCCCCCCCCCCCGCCCTCCCCAAGCTACGCCACTGGAACTAACTTAATCCTGTAGGTACTACTTGCATTTTAAGATTAATAGGAATAAATAAATAGTGAATAAAAATAAATGTGAATCTACCTTTACTTTACAAACTCAAAAATGAATATCACCAATAGTTTATTGATAAGCTGTATTAGCACGAGCAGCCAATATTGGTACTTCAAGCGATTTAAAATATTTTTGTTGATGTCGACTCCATTAATTAAATGCAGTCGTAATTTTAAGCACATTTTTCTGTAATAAATGACAAAAAATTAATTTAAAAGGGTATTATTGTTACTACTAGGATCGCTATCCTCGAGATGGTCGAACTCATCGAGCATCATTAATGTTGTATCTGCATCGCTTGAGCCAACATCTTGTGTTTAAAGTTTATCAATGAAAGTTTTTTTTTTTTATCTTACATTAAAAGTTTATTAATGAACTGTTAGTAGTGTATCAATGAAAGCTTTATATCTTGAGTTAAAAATTTATTCATAAAAAATGTTCAAAGTATTTTTTATTTTATGATAAAAGGTTATTAATGGAGTGTTAAAAGTGTATCAATGAAAGCCGTTTATCTTTTGTTAAAAGAACATGAATTAAAGCTTAGTGTGCTTCATACCTTTGGTAAGTACCAACTAGATTATTGTGTAGATAGACTTACGTTTAGTACAAGCATGAAAAACGCTATTTCCAATACATGCTTTGTCAGAAGAAGGAACATCTGTATCCTGTGGGTTGGTAACTTTCATTTGAAAGGGTACAGTTGATAAATTATGAACAATATATTGATGTTGTTGTTGTTGTTGGGCTTAACGCCATTTTTCAGCACACGATAGGCTATATACATGGCGGCCAGTATTAATGGTGGAGGAAGAAACCGGGAAATCCCCGGAAAGAACCACCGACCCACGAGAAGCTACTGGCAAGCTTTCTCACATATCCACATTCGCCGAATCCTAGACTCGAGCCCACGCAAACAGAGGTGAGATGGTAGTGATCCGTAACGAAGAGCGCTTTAGACCACTCGGCCACTCGGGGCCCCAACAATATATTGATCAGAAGGTTGCTTACTAATGGTAAATTCAGAATAAGTATTAGCTACAAGAAGCAAAAAGGTTTCACATATTCAAATTGATAGAATTGGACACTTACCTGATTATTTGAGAGAGAGAGAGAGAGAGAGAGAGAGAGAGGAATATTTTTTTTTTAAATTACTAAAATTCAATACCTCGATCAGTACATCTTGGGCTTCATATTATCGCTTTGTTCAATTATAACTTTAAATGCATCAGTAATGCCAACAGTTTTTTTTATTAACGGAAGTTCGTAACTTACACGATATTTAATCGCCATTTTATTTCCTTTCAAATTACCCACACCTGCTACAACGCCACATATTAATGGCACTAGAAATCTCTTTATCGGCTTGTCGAATTTACGTAGAGCATTTCTTTGAAATCAATAATTATGTGTTTGAAACCATTTTTTCTTCAAATAAACTCACTTTATATCCGTTGTCTTTTAATAATTGTTGTGGTTATTTTAGCCCCTAAAAATGTTCCAGGTTGTTTTGCATCAAAGAAAGTATTTTGCCGTTCTGTTTCTATGGGGTGTTCATGCGGGAGGTCGTGGGTTCGATCCCCGGTCGAGTCATACCAAAGACTTACAAAAATGGTACTAACAGCTGCCTCGCTTGGCGCTCAGCATTAAGAGGCTAGTGTTAGGACTGGTCGGCCTGGTGTCAGGATAATGTGACTGGGTGGGACATCATGCGACATGTCTGCGGCATGATGCCCCAGTGCTAGACATCACTATAAACTGCCACACTGCAGACATCGTAGCGATATGACTGAAAAATTGTTAAAGCTACGTTAAAAATCATAATCACATCACATCTATGGGGTGTTCTGTTTCATTTCCATTTTCTTCATTCGTTGTTTATACTGCACAAAAAGAACAAAAGAAACGAAAAACAAAATGTAAATTGTAAAACTGTAATAAAACAAATGAAAAAGAAAAAAAAAAAAAATACAATTCTTTGTGTTTTACTGTCGTTGATAAACTGAAATGGTTTTACAATTATTTATTGCTGTAGTAGAAGCAAAATAGTTCTCATTCTTTTATATATATAAAGTTCAAGACGTTTTTCAAAATTTTGATCCTGTTTAAGATGGTATTAGGCAAGACTCACATCAAAAAGAATGAAAAAGATCGTGTGGTCTTAATATGATAATCATCTGGTCTTAGTATGATAAGCATCTGGTGCGTGATTATCATCTGGTCTTGGGTCTGATCCGAGTACGATAATCATCTGGTCCTACTTAGTACGATAATCGTGTGGTTATCGTACGGCCTTATTATGATAATGATTTGGTCTAAGTATAATAATCGTCTGGTCTTAGTATGATAATCATTTGGTCTAAGTATGAGAATCGTCTTGTTTTTTTTACTCTCTCTCTCTCTATATATAAATATATTTACATGTATGTGTGTATCTGTGTGCGCAACAACCCCTGTAGCCCTCCTCAGTTATACATATCGCTTCTATAAACTTTTGTGCGTAGGAGAAACAGCTGCATGACGGTTTAAACAGGCAGAATTAAACACCAGACAGATCAGAAAGTGTATATTTTTTACCTGCCAAAATTTATTTATACATACCTTAATTTGCGTCATGGGAGCGTCATGGTAGGACGTCATGCGGGTGTGTCCGATACGCACAAATGTATACCAGTGATCATGTTTCATTATTTTTGGGAGATGTGTGCATGGACGATGCGGTATAGGGGTTGATGTGTGCAGGCAAGGCGATTGATGATATCATTTTTATTCGTTTTAAATTGCTTTCTTTTAGAACTATTCTTTGAATGGGTTCACGCATCGCCCCATAGAACAGGGAGTTGTGCAATTCCACGAGGATTTAGGTGTCCGCACATAGGGGCAAGGAAGGGGCAAGAAGGGTACTTTCCCCCACCCCTTCCTGGATTTTACCTTGAAAGATGTTTTGGTCTAAGAACTGACCATAACATGTTTGCCACACACACGCACACACACCGAAAAACTCTCCGGGCGCTCCTGCCCGTGCTATTCAAGAAAGACCGGGATTTATTCGAGTAAGAGAAGAAATATATTTTAAACCTTTGTGGATTATGGTTTGTAAATAAGCACAACGGTTTTAGAATTTTTAACTATTCTCTGGGGATGCTGCCGAGATGGGGATTGGGTTGAGGGTTGTTTTTGTATACATAAAGTTAAATGAGTTGTCTTACATCTCTGAAACTTGGTGCGAATAGATATGCGACACAAATGTGAACACGTCACTGGACGAGTTTATGAATGGGACCCGAGTCATGCTTAAGAGATATGCTGAAAGCTATACATTTTAACCTTTTGTACACTAACGTGTGATTTGAGGGGTCTTGTGAAGACAAATTCGTATATGCAACCCACATTGGCTGGCAATTGTCTGTCCATAGTTCCTTGGTAGCCGCTCGGTCTTAACTTTGAAAACCGTTGTGAAACCCAGCCAATAATTGCTTTCAATACGAAAACATTGTAACAAGATAACCGAGTTGGGATTTCGGACTTAAAAACAGAACACTGTTGATGGTGATAAAAAACACAAATTTATTGATGAATGATTTAAATAAGAAAATAAATGATTGATGGGTCCAAATATTGGACAAATTAACATATACGCACGAAACCTTTAAAATGCAACAAATATAAATACAAATGAATGACTTTACATAGCACAAGGACAAAGTGAACAAATCACAGCAATTCCACACATGAAAATAATGGTGTTTTACTCAAATAGTAAAAAATGATGGATTCACTCAACTAGTGAAAAATGAGAAAATGTGGTAAATTGATTGGAGATATTTTTATACAAAAATATCTTATACACTCCCAAAACAATAGGTATAACAAAACCGCAAAAATTAGCCCACGGCTAAAAGATTACATACATGGAGTAACACGAAAACACTCCGTCAAAATTACACTTGGCGGCTACCAGTCACACTGGTCAATCAAGTAAGTATCATTACAGGTAGTCACCGACCACCATTCAGTTCCTTCTGTGGTTAGCTCTGTAGCTGGTACCACGTCGACCACGATCCCTCTGATCAGTCTGGTCAGCTGTACACCCTGGTCACTGTAGTCACCTCTACAGCTACTATGTTCACTCTGGTCACCCTTGTCAGCTAAAAGTACAACTAATACCGTGTACTACTCATGACACGGGCATATAAGATAAAAACGTAATGACGTTATATACGTTAAGTTATGTAAATTACATTATCGAAACAATATTACAGAACAATAAACAGGTTCAAATGTGAACCTGTGTCCGATGAGATTCCTATGGTACTAAACGTTTCTTAATAAAATGCAACTTTTTATATTGCTAATATAAGTTCTCTTGCTAAGTCACAAATAAGAATAGAAAAATATTTGCGTTATACTACGCAAGCCAAAGCTACATTGAAAACATAAAAAAATGAACGTGGTAATACCAAAAATAGCTATTAACTTACAATATACAAAAGAAATAATATACATAAAGAATGTATAAATTACATACCTCTACAGCTGAAGATGTGCAAGTCCCTAAGTAGACTGCTTACTGACAAGACTTTACGTAATGTGAAGATATCACATTACGGTGAGGCATTTATACACATGGGATGTAGTCTGCTAGATGTAAATCGGTTTTTTTCCCATCAAGAGCACTTCACACGTGCGGCAGGGATGAACCGAACTCACTATTTCGAAATAATGTACACGATACATAAATCACCCTCGGGAATCGTTGTACACAAAAATAAAAAAACGAAAACCGAGTACATGTATTAAATAAATAGAGAGATTTATACAATTCCGTGACAAACATGACCTTGATCACTTTAAAATAAGAGCTTTTGGAATAGCTGTTTTTATTTTGTTGCTGATGTTTTAACATGTAACAATCAGAAGTGACGTGCCGTTTATTTTTTTACAGTAAGTGCATGTAGGAAGAGATACTGGCTGCTGATCGTTGTTTTTTTATTTCCACGATCCACGTTTCAAAACAAACCTAGAATTTCCATATATCGTAGGAGACTATAATGATTCTAACCTTTGAATCCTCACGACAGTTGGTTTGGAGATCGGATCAATGCCACACAGTTATTGTACGAGTAAGACGAATTTCAGGGAGAACAGATCGGATGTATTGATGTGTGTTGGTTGTACCATTGCGTGGGTAAATATGCTCGATTTCCTAACTGTCACTCTGAAAGTTTAACAGCACATAGATATTGAACACATCCGCCAGTATAAAGATCTGATCAGATGAAAAGTCTTTTCCACTGACGAACATGTACCATCATGTGGTGCTGTATCATCCAAGAACTAAAAGATGTGCTAAACACAGGAGACTGTGTTCGCATTGGAAAAAACGCACTAGTGACAAATGCTATTTACCGAAATGAACGACATAATTTTTTCGTGTCATAAGACAACTTCGTAGATGTTACCATTTTCTCGATACATTGAAGATATGAACGGAAAAGTGTTAAAAAGAACTTTATACTTGTCCGAGTCACAATAACCAAGAGACGATGACGTGCACATTATCGAAAACGTTCTCGATCAAAGAACGCATAAAGTGGAAAACTTCTTATCCGAGAAGTGAAAGTCCGTTTGAAAACATATTCCTCCAGTTTTGATTCTTGGATTATAGACTCACTGAAAATAAAAACGTGTAGAAGTCACGAGTATGCTATAAAACCAGCAAGCCCTTCTCCGAGTTCATCCATCCAAAAACTACAAAAACAAAAACAAATAGTAGGTGTGGTGTGGAAAACGTCTTCCTAAAAATCAAATTGTGTTTTTCTATCAGATTTATGTGGTATACTGTGTCCTTTGAGCACCGTTTGGAAAGTTGAGTTTGCATGGAGGGGATAAACAATTTTATTCAGCAGTTGCTCTGGCCATCTTCTTCTAAATTTCTCGTTGAAATATACCGACAGTACAAACAATGGTACCCACGTCAGCGCCAGTCAAAAGCTTTCCCGTCACAGCAACCCCTTAGAACCGTTGCAAAAACGTTCTCTTTTGACACGAGTGACTTTTCAGAGACGAGAAAATCGAACTATGAATAATCAGTTTCATTCGATACTACATTTTCGAACATGATCTCCATTCTGTTGTAACTGATGTAATAAGTTTACTGAGGGACGTTTTTGATTAATAACAAATGATGCAAACTGTTTGCAATGCCACCTAAGATGATGATGACGATGTAAAAATACCACTTGGTAAAATGTCACTTTCTGTAATGTATGACCACCTCAGTTCCCATCGAGTTTGAAATCAATGGACAAAGCAAAGGTTACATTGATCTGAATAGCACTTACTTGTACATGAAGGCGAAAATCATCAATATTGACAATATCAATCCAAGCACCAATGCTAGAGCGTCTAACGTCAACAATGCCATACATTCGTTGTTGCCAGCATCATCGTGGACACTTACTGTTACTGAGCCTACCTAGAGAATCTCATGCTCACATCTCGATGTGTCTGTGGTTAAAAACCTAAAGGTTAGGTGTATTCAACGATGCAGAGTTGACAGAGGATGATAACCATCGCAATGCATGAGTTAACGACAGACAAAATAAAGGGCGTAGTTTAGAAATGATAACACTTGAACATGTGGTTAAAAGACAAGTATTTGCTGAATAGTGTGGACTTACGTCTGTGATGTATTTGAAATAGTACGTGTTCCATTAGATGATTCATGCTAACGAGTATAAAACCAGTATCGAAGAAGCTAGACTCTATGTACGACATGTACGACGTGTGGAAGTCTTACCTAAAGTAGGAAACTATACCAGCTAAGCTCTGACCAGAAATATAATAAAATATCCGATACGACGAGAGAAATTTTAAACCTTCAACACTGCCTATGGGCAACGATCAAAGATCGAAGATCATGTCTTCCAGTGTCGACTCCATAAACATTTCTTTACTGGCTTCTTCAGCAATGCTGCTTTCAAAAGAACTAATAATCATAAATATTTTTATTTCCAACATTCCAACGTATCTAAGATATAAACACACTGAGACGGCCATAAGTTGTGTACCACGCCCTTAGAACCAAACGTTGCCCAGAAGAATTACTTGAGATCTTCCTTTAGCTCTGTTTAAAGCCACAATATAATTACGAACCGACAGTACCCACGAAAGTTCGTACGATTATTAACCAGGCAGTTACTTTTTGTTGGATTTCATTTCATTTCAGAGCAAGGAAGTGATAAATGACATTTTCACTCTATAAAATCAGGCCAACTCTGTGCGGGACATAAGTTTGCACTAGTCTTTGAGAACGGAGTCAACGTGATATTGTATCCATAATTCGATAATACCTTGAAAAACACCATGAGAAAAATGATCCTAGACTATTGAACATGGAATATGAAGCCATGGAGATTGATGAGGATGATGTTTTCCATCCCGAACAGGACTACAGCAGTCACAAGAGATAGTATTGGTGAAGAAAAAGAAATAGTACTGTCACGATGGCCAGAACGGAAGCAATAATCAGTCTCCTGTTTTGCTAGCACATTGCTAAAAATTCAAATTCCTGGTTATCAAATAGATTATCCTAGTCAAAATAATACGATCAGTGATTAATGATGGGTCAAAAAGAATAACTGGAAGATCATCTGAAAGAATCATGGACACTCAATCCAAGAAGATGAAAGCTTGAGTGACCATTCGACACCTTACTTGGAAACGAAAAGCATTGAAACTCTCTTGCATAAGAGTACAGAGATATCCCGTTCTTCGACTTACTTGATAAACTTTTCTAAAGAAAAAGTAAAGTATGAAATTAATGTTTTTCATTATCTGTGACAAAACAAAATGAATACCTGGTAACTTCTGATCTACAGTGCGTATACAGCGATTACTGTGTAATAAAGATGAACTTCATCACCGAAAACCTAAAGACTTTCGAGCCTATGTCATCAAAATGGACGACAGTCATCGCCCTGCAACCTATTGGGTGCAGTATACTTACCCAACGACCACAGCGTGGAATAGTTAGATTCCTATGGATTACTGTACCTCCTTTTGAAAACAATATCACAGACTTTATAAGAAATGCTATATCTACTTAATTCATCAATGTGATATTAAAACGATTAGATTCTATGCTGTATGGACAATATTGTGTGTATTTTCTTCATCAGTGAAGTCTCGGAATCCCGATCGAACATTTTCAGACTGGTTTTGGACGTGATTTGAACAGAAATTGTAAAAAATAAAAAAATATAGTATATTGATCATTAAGAATATGTTTTCTTTAGCTCAAAAACGCTGTGTCCATTCATGGCCAAATGACACTGTCCTAGACCATTGGAAGTGAAGCCTTATTACCCAACGCTGTCAGCCTTGTACGATCATGTTCCAAGTTTTTACCATTTTGTATTTGTCGTTTAGAAAATGTGTTATACAAGAAGAGAGAGGACTGCCCCAATTCTCGCTCTTCATTCGTTTGTTCATCATTACTTAAGCGGAGGTTATTAATACAATATTGATGAAAATATGATCTTACGTCGTTTGTGATTTTAAAAAATTATTTGACCTAGTCTTTCACGTTCTCTCTTTCTCTATCTTTGGTTGTCTATTATACTTGAATCTGAAAGTCATGTGACACGTCCGCCAGCGTTCTGGTATGAAAATGATGTCGTACCCCCTCCTGCGTTCTGATTGGTAGATACCAAACACAACGTGGCCAAACATGTCACACGCATTCTAATTGCTGGAGACACAATTTCATTTTTAATCCAGGTTTCGTCTACATAGAGAGATGTGTTCGACCATTTTGCTATTCATCGTCGATTCATGAAGAATGGCCGAACACTTTCATATTGATAAACTATCAGTCCATGGAATTGTTGGAGAGAGAACACTTTTGGACCGGGTGAAAGAGCATTATCATCACTCTGGACATGGGAGATGATTTTGCTTAGAACAGCAAAGGTGCCCATAATAGAAGTGATTGATAAAGCTGACCATCAAAACTAAAGGAGTAAAGGTAGGTGTAGATGTTTATAAGTAGAGGTAGGAATTTTAGTTTGATGGTGTGTTGGATAGTAGATATGTGTCCTAATGTGTGTAGAGGTGGATATCGGCCAGTATGTGTGGATGCTAGCTACTATTTTTAAATTTGGTCAATATGAATTTTGGTTAGTCATATCCATTTTCAATCCCCTTTAAACAAACCGCCCGGTCATGTTCATCCTATGGATGTTTATGACATTACATTTCACCCTGCGCCCATATCCCCATTTTCTTAAACCAAAAAACATCCAAACTTTAGGGGAACAACGTCCAAATTTATCCACAGATTGCTTAATTCATTTTGTTAATGAGAGGAAATTAGTTTATACTGCCTGACCAAATTACTCTTAGGACCATTTCTGTCCACTGTTAAGTAACTGTTAATCGATGCCACTTTGGTGAAGTGATGTAGCTTTTGTCCTCTTCTCCTAGTGATTGGTGTAATTTCCCCCAATACATACAGCCGCACATGTTTTAATCACTGTCAAACCAGTGCCTCCATTCCCACCCACCCGACTAAAAACAGTCGCGTAACAACTAAAACGGTGTTTGAAATTACGCCCTGGAAAGAGTTAAAATGCAGAAGCTTAAGGAGTCTTCGCCCTATGGGCCCAGGACCGTCATAACGGAAGGGCGATACGGGGGAGCAGCAGGAAGGGTGAACAGATCACTTTTTAGAGCAGTCTATTTTTAAAAATAAAGCTGCCTACGAAAATGAAAATACAAGCGTCAATAACACCAAACCGAGGTCTATACAGGGTTAGCGCATTTTTGTTATTTTTGCTTTTGACGCTTGTATTTTCAAATTTTTATGTGTCCTCTTTTACCGACCCGGGATATTCACCGTTGGTGGTCCCCTCCCTGCTGATGTAGCGACGCGGTTAGGTGGCAGGTCTCTCAACCAACATTTTATGGAGACCTATGCGATATAGCGACCGAGGATCATGTAAATATATTGTGATAAATCAATGAGGAATCTCTAGCGCTTTTGAGAAGTTTTTAAATTATCGGTGTTTTTGTATCTGCCTGGGGAAAATATCCGAGCTGGATTTGATTGTTTGTCTAGCATTTTATCATCGTATACTACAAGATTATTAATAAATCCATCAAGATCATCTACCAACGGCGCATCGTTGATGTCGGTGATAAAATCAATAATATCATTACCGTCCTCGTCCAACAACTTTGCATTTTCATTAAAATCTTTAAGCACGTCGTAGCATTGCTGATCATCTGCAGATGGTGCCAGTAAATACAACTTATCCCACTTGAGCCATCTCATTATCAGATTAAGCAACAATTGCGTCTTACCATACCCGGATGGACCTATGATAATTGCTCTGATAGAATTTGGTAGCGCTGGATGATGCTTGATTGGTTCTTGCTTTCGTGTCGCTGAAAAATCAATGACATTCATGTTGTAGGAATATATAATAATTATATGCTTTTATATTGTGTTCAATGCAGAGCACCCCACCCCCACCCCCCGCATTTGATTAAAAATAATAACGACGAGGAATAAAAGGCGTGCACTTACAGGCAAGTATGTGAAATGTGGTGCAAAAAATACAAATTTATCTCTCATGAAACAGGCAGAGATATCGCTGCTTCTCTGGGAAAATTACCAGAGGCTCCAAGGCCTAAGTATCCTGGCGAGAAGCATCTTCCTGGATATAATTATTGTGATCCTGGAACCCGACTTGATATCCGACTTGACGAGAAAGATCAACCAAGATCTGAAGTGTGTCCAATAAATGTTATTGATCAAGCGTGCCACGTTCATGATGTTGCGTATAAATATCCAGATCTACAACAACGACATATTGCAGACGTGAAGTTGATTCACATTCTAAAGTCTGTGAAAAATAAATCTCTGAGAGAATCGCTTGTTAATTTTTTGATAAAATCTGCGACGAATGATAAACTAGTGCTAGCGGCCGGTAATTACTCATAGATAACTATTATATGGAATCGATTTATTATTCCCCAAGAGAGCAGCGATGAGTAAACTTGCTGATACAGCAGGTGTCGAACGTTCTGTTGCTGCAGATTGGTTAGCACGACAGGCAATATGGCAAATTTATCTACCACCAAATTAAACAAAATTCAGTACGCACATTTTGATGTCAGCACTCCCAATCAATTTCATCAGGCAGATATTTTGTTTTTACCACATGATACTATTAAAACTGGTAGACGTCAATCACGCACATACAAATACGCGTTGACTGTTGTTGACGTTGCAAGTAGATATAAAGAAGTAGAACCACTATCAACAAAGACAGCAACTGATGTTGCACTTGCGTTTGAACGAATTTATCAACGTGACGGCCTGCGATGGCCACAGTTGCTACAGATTGATCCTGGCAAAAAATTTCTGATGAAACAACATAACGTCAAAATCAGATGAGGGCACACCTCAATTCATTGCGATCAGGCAGTCGTTGAGCAATTTATTCGAACACTTGCTGAGTGATTGTTTGGATATCAGTATGCGCAGGAAATATCCCCGAACAAAGATCAGGCGGACAAGAGATCTCGCGAATGGGTTGCAAGACTACCAAGTGTGATAGCTGAGTTAAATAAAGAAATTACTAGTGGAATTTCTATGACCCCCATCGATGCAATCTCGAAGAAACACATACCATTTAAGCGACATGACTCTTTCTCAAAACAACCAGTACTAGGTAATGTGACTGTCAGATATTTATATGAGCCGGGGGAGCTCGAGGGAGGGGGTAAAAATGGAGCGACTGACCCAGTCTGGAGTGTAACCACACATAAAATATCCAGCGTGGTAAGATCCACGGGTAGACCTGCAATCTACAAACTAGACTCAACTGCTCCTCAACGTGGATTTGAACGTGAACAATTTCAAGTTATTGCTGAAGATACACAATTACCACCGCCTTCACTTTTGTGAAGGGTGATTTGTTATCAATAAAGTAATGGCACCCCGACATCCATTGCACTTCAGGCAGGTCAGCATCACATTTTTGCGTGTGTGGCCGATGCTACTATTAATTCTATCCACGGTAAACTGTCGTGGGTCATTAGGAGAATAGTGCCACAACATTACTGTACTACAGCAAACACAGTGATTATTTTGTTGTTGTTTCAGCGCCGTGATAAATTCAGTATCAAGATCAAAGTCGCGCTTGTTTTTTTTTTCTTTGTCACACTGCTGATAACCAGCTAATTTTTTCCTTACTCTATCGTTTAACAACGATGCGTTAATTTCCTGAGTTTGATTATTATTCATTGCGCAGTCTGTGATAACCCTCTGTAGCTGAGACACTCTTCTGACTCGAGATACTGCTAGATAAACTAAATTTGGCCATTTGATACGATCATCGACAATCCAAATACAGGTATCCGAAATAGTTAATCCCTGCGATGAATAAATACTTATAGCATATCCTAGAGTCCGTGGAGATTTATCCATCGTTAGCGCGCTCTCACCAACATCCAAAGGAACAACAACAATATCATTAAGAACGAGATCTTGTTTCTTCCTTCACTCTATCAAGAGTCCAGGAATTTCAATATCAGTTATTTTGTTTACGTGTATCTGTTGGGCGATAACATCATGGCACAGGTAGATCTGAAAAATTTTTCTTTATGTAACAGAAATAATTGTTGCTGAAGTGAATCGTCCGACTTGCAACTATCAAATCAGCAGTCTCCACAAATTCCAAAAATCGTCATTTGTTGTTTCAGAAATTATCTTACGCATTATCTCACATTGAATCGTATCTGGCTGCAGTCTGATTAACTTCTTGAACTCTTTCTGTGATTCATCAATAACTCTATGATCATCAAGTGTTTCCTCATATTAATTTACGAATTATTTTAACCAGTTATGTGGAGATGAGCCGACAAAAGTTGATGGTTGACCATGATCGCCACAAATGATAATGGCAGTATATCGAGTCAATAACCAATCAAGAAACATTTTAATACGTCAACGGATACCGTGCATATTTCATCCCAGATAATCATCTTAGGAATATATTTCTCACCCATTCGTTCAGGTGTCCACGCATCTCCCTTCCATCGAAAGAAACCGTGATAAGCATGAGAATTAACCCCTCTTTCTTTCATCTCTCTGGCGATTCGGTGAGTCAGAGTTAGTACATTCATGTCAAGATTCCGAAATAATTCAGTCGTACGTGTTGTTTACCAGAACCGGCAAGTCCTTTGAGATAAACGGTTTTATGTCTGGCCACACGATCATATACCGATGGTGCTGATGATGGTTGTGACATTTGACTATTTTTATAACATATATCATCAGATCTATAATCAGCGGATTCAGAACAACTGAGTAAATTTTCTCTTTTTATTCTCCATTCGCTCCATGATCCATCAACGCCGATCTGTAACTTATTTAGCAATTATGCATTTTTTTACTGATATAAAATGAATCTGTGGCAACTCTAACCGCGGTATCAGGAAATCTATTTATCATCGATAATAAGTTTATAGAAATATACACTAACATCGAAGATCTTAAATGAGTAAACTATGATGAGTCGCCATCAGTATAGCTCACAATTGTTCCTAATTTGGCTCCGTCCGATAAGTTAACATTATTTCGATTTACAAATATATTTTTCTCTGTTGTATCTGCAATTATAAAATCGATTTCAGCATCGTCGATAATTAATCTTTAACAATGTCGTTTATGATCATATGATCCTCCTTGTGTAAATTTCCCAATTATTTTTCTGCCTAGATCTTTCGCAACTTTAATTTCATAGTCTCTAATATAATAATTGACATCTTCGTCGCCCTCGTCACCGACGACGGGTTTTGGTAGCGATGCTTGTTTTTGTGGACGATACGATATTATTGCTTCACTCACAGTTAACGATATCAATATTTTTGCATCCAGCATATATCGTAATAAAACTATTAGAGTCCAACCACGTTTATTAAAATGACGACCAAACCAAACAGCGACAACCGGATGAAGGTCTTCCGATGCAAACTCGAATGACTCAATACAAGCAAATCCAGTTAAGTCAAAATCTGGCAAGGGTTCATTTATCGCAACTCAAGTCATCTCGTGTGTTGGATGTCCAAATCTTTTAAAATACTCAGAACACTCTCCCATTCCAAGAAAACTTCCAGGATAACATGCAACCATATCAACTGAGATATCATCCTTATAATCGTACTTAGTATTCCACAACCCGCCGTGTTCGTATTCGACACAACTGCGTTGTATATCTTCAAGAAATTCCAACCGTGTTGGCCTCCATGAATTTTTCTCGTGAACAAAGTGAACAACAACTGACGGAACGGTAAAGCAATTACTGAGTAATCGTTCAATAATATTAGCATCATTCGTGCATTTCAACGCAATCTTCATCATCTCTGAATTAAGAGATTCTGTATGATAAATATCTCCATTAGGGAGTACAAACTGATCATAAATATTTCTACATTCGGAACTTTGAAACAACTACACGGATACAAGGTCACTCTTACTGATATTTCTGATAAAATCGAACGGATCACCGTCATAAAAGTTATCAGTTCGAGTGGAAATAATGTTACGTCCGACGTACACGCGTGAGCGTTATGATCCAACGATCTCTATCGAAGCTCCCTTTGATTTATATTTTGATTCGTACAAAATATCGCCGGTTAGTGTCTTCACCCTTATTGGAAATTTTAATTTCTTTTCAAACTCAGCAACGTCTTTGATCGTAGCTCCATTTTCTTTAATGCGCTCTGCCCATTCATTTATTGTCTTGCGTCTCAGATCCGTTAAGCCATTTCCACGTATCGCGTTTGTGAAATGTTCTATAACTCTTTCAGCAACACAATTCAAGGTCGAAATTTTTCATTGGTCGAAGATCATCAACACTAGGCTTATCATTCAGCGGATATATCGCATGAACAACTGCCGTCACAAGGTATGCTCGCTAATAATATGGTGTGTCGATACCCGTCAGTATTCATGGTTTGGAATTTTTATTTAACGTGACAACATCCCCAACGTGGTGTGATTCTCGAACAGGGTCACGATTGTCACGGAGAATCCAGGTTACGTTGGCGGCGTCTAACGCGGCGGCATCTACCGCTACGATAAATTTTATTCTAAAAAGGTATCTTTGTTCGTTAGGTAATTACTGATTGTCCTTGCTCGATGGTCATTCATTTCAGCATCAATCTGGGGGTTATCATCTTGCCTAATTCTGAATGTTGACCACACATAAGCCTCACCATCGTTGCGAAACTCTCTTATGGCTTCACGGAAGCGATTGTTAAAGTCTTATTCCTCAAATCAACATCAACCAGAGCTCACCTCGGTAAGTCAGGGGTTATTCTGTCAAGATCGAATCTAGCTGAGAGGGCTTTGATCGCATATAATCTTGTAAATTCCTACATCTTATAATTAAAGCAAATATATATTTAAATTGAACTTTAATTTATAATATACGATGATTCAAGCAAAGAATAGTTGCAAGTGGTTCACGATTGGATCTACAACTCCTTGTAATAAGGCTTGTGTAATGGATTTCTGTGGATACCACCTACAGAGTATGCGAAGAGGGAGTCTAGGACCAAAGCTGTGTTTGAAATGTAACAAGGGAGTCGGGGGGAAACGCATTTGTGTGTAGACTGTGGAGGCAGAAAATACAGAGCTTTGAAATGGTATTATGATAATAAAGAAAATGAATCTCCTATAAAAACGCTGGAGACTATCTCGCTAGATTTTCATACTAGCAGCATCCTACATATTTTTTTCTAGTAATAAAATAATAATTTAGACAAATAATATGTACTATATAAATGGAGTAAGGAAATAACGCCGAAGAATTTGTAACGCATCCCATCATCAAGAATTATGAGGCGTCGCCTGCTGGTGTGATCAGGAACTATCGACTAAAAAGACCCCAGTCGATTCTGTTAGTAATATCGGTTATATAAAATTCATTGCTGGAAAAAAGAATTATCACTCACATAGATTTGCTTATGAATCTTTTAATGGTCTTATCGAAGATGGTTTTGTGATTGATCACATTAACGGCCAAAAACGTGATAAGTCTTTGAATAATCTTCAGGCTATTACACAGAGTCAGAATTGTGAACGTGGAAACACTGAAGAAAATGATAATTATCGAAGACCAGTTAAATCTGTAAATATAGAGACAGGCGAAGAAATAATATTTCCATCGACATATGCAGCTTCCAAACATTTTGATATTTGTAGGGTTACGGTACAACGTGTCGCAGGTAATATAACCAAATCAGCATTTTCGAAGAAATGCAAGCAAGAAATAATATTTCAGTATCTCACTTCTGAGTTAAACTCAGTGAAGGGAAATAATTCTGTCAAGTAAAACTTCCTCCTCCACTTGTGGAGGGATTAAAAAGTAGCCTCGCTTGTATCAGTGTTATCAGTTGGGTAATATTCTGTGACGACCTCCACTTCTTGAGGAAATTATTTTTTCTTTTTGTTGGAGTTCCAGTGTTTCTTAAAAACCGTCATCCTTGCCCCCCCCCCAGCAAAGTCAGGGACAATAGTCAGGGGGACAGGAGACAAGAGGAACAGTGCAAGCTTTGACAAAGACAAAAATAGGCCACGCCCCACTGATGTAATCCAGGCGAGCTATTTTTGGATTTCCAGTTATTGGTGACTTCATAATAATTATTATAACATATAATAGTAGAGAAGGCTTGTGGCCGAGCGGTAGCGCTTCGGATTTCACTCTCAACCTGTGGAAATTAGCGTTCCAATCCCGTGACTGACAAATTTGTCGACGGTTGCAATAAATCACATTTAATAATTGGAGGCTCCAGCCCAGCAGAAAAATGTAATGATAACTAAAACTCTGTGTACACCTGCTCAGCATATTAAACAACGTGGTGGGTGCTAATTTTACACTCCCCTGGGTTTAATTTGGGGGAATCATCATCATCAATCCCTTAACCTAAGAGGTCGTTGGGGCACCACAGTTGACCTTTCAACCAATTCTCTCCATCTTTCCCTGTTCGCTACTGCCCTTTGGGAATCTCCAAATCCCATGCCTGTCCACTCCTTATTGTTGCCTTGCCACCTCTTTTTCTGTCTGCCTCTTCTTCTGCACCTTCGCACTGTGCCTTGCAAGATTATTTTTGACAGTCCAGATGATCTTGAGACATGACGGTACCACTTCATTTTGCGCTTTTTTTTACAGTGGTCAAGAGGTCTTCATAGGATCCGATGGCTCGTTGGATCCTGTTGTGGACTTCTTCGTTGGTATCATGGTCGATGTATGAGATGCCCAAGATATTGCGGTAGCATCTCATTTCAAAGGTTTGAATCCATCTTTGTAGATCTGATGTGAGCATCCATGTTTCACAAGCATACAGAAAGATAGATATGACAATCGAGCGCATCAGCCTTATTTTGGAACCAAAAGCAATGTTGGTATCTTTCCACATTGGTTTCAACCTTGTTATTGTTGCTGTGTTTCTGGGAAATCCAGCAAAGTAGTTCTGGTTTGGAACCCTCATCTGTGATAATTGATCCCAAGTACTTAAAGCTTGTGACTCTTTCCAGCTTCTGTCCACTGACCTTTATTTCTGCACTGATGCCACTGGTGTTGTTTGTCATCGGTTTGTTGCCCTTCAATGAGGCTATTTTGGGGGAAGGTGTGCACAAAATTTAAAAGTTATCACCATGAGGTGGAAAGCTTAAGCCCACCGCTTCATGGTAAAAATAGACCGTTAGAGTGATGAGCCCCTCCACAAGTAGAGGTCAAGGAAGAAAAATAGCCTCATTGAAGGGTACCCCATAAAAGGACAGTCAGAAAGAACTGTCAGCCAGAAAGAAAATAGCCTCATTGAAGGGTATCCCATAAAAGAACTGTCAGCTAGAAAGAATATAGCCTCATTGAAGGGTACCCCATGAAGGGGCCCTATGGAACGGCAAATAGACTGGCAAAATGAATAGGAACCCCATGGAACGGCATATTGCTCTGCACTTTTACTGTTTAATTTTGCTACTTAAAGTAACATATAATTAAAGTAATATTTTTTATTATATAATGAATCATGAAAAGATTAATGCGATTATTTCTGAAATTCAAAAATTACATGGCAGTGGACAATTTTCTGATCAACTTGATCCTGAAAAAATACTAAATGATTTTGAAATATTACAAGAACGAAAATTTGAAGGAAGATCCACACTAGTAGCCGAATACAGGTTTGTTAAATTACTCCACCTGGCAATGAAACAATCGCTAGCTTATGTTGATGATAAAAGTGTGCAGCAATTCGTTCCACTCGCACAGGCGATTGAGAAAATTATATCAGAGTTATCTCAAGAATATGAAACAAAAAAGATTGTGAGTTCACGTGTAAGACAGTTGAAAAAATTATGTATGATTGTAAATAATCGAATTGTAAACAATTGAATTGTAAACAATCGAATTGTGAAAGTGAAAGTTGTGAAAGTGAAAGTGGTGACAACGTCACTGGTGACACCGAATAATAACGCGCATTTTGACTTTGTCAATGGTGTCTATAGTTTTTTTGTCGGAAAATCTTTATATGGTTGGGTAGTTACCCCGACGAATTCAACCCATAAAGTATTTCCTGTAACTTGGACCGTTTAAGACAAGAATATGCATAATTCAGAATTTGATCACTATCACATACAGCTGTAATAACATGTTGTCGTTGCAGCTCATTTAACTGTTCCTGCGTTAACAAGCATTTTTCATCGCCATAATCATCAATAAGTATATTAACACTAAACTTTTCTGTGTGGGGAAGTGTCAAGATTGTTTTAAGGGTATTTTCGAGTACCGCTTGGTGTATACAAACAATCTGGTGTGTTGGTCCATTATATAATACCACACAAAATAATTTATGTTTTCATTATCGTTGTAAGGTTCCATGGGCCCAGTGAAACCTTAGTCAGATTTTGGTATTTCGGGATATACCCGGGCGGGATTCTTTTTACTCCTTAACCATTGTCCCTGACTATTGTCAGGATTTTACATACAAACTTATCGTCAAAGATTCATCTCTTAAAACAAGATGGTGTCCGTGCTGGTCAGCAAGTCTGAAATGTATCCGTGACAATAGCGGATTATGACATCTCAGATAAACCGAATGAACAGGTACTGACACAATTAAAAATCCCGGTGGTACTTCAGGAGTAAATGAATATAAGATATATCCCTGCTGTAACAGTGTCTGCCTGGATCTTCAAGATCTACTCCACACCCAGACCGAGTCTGGTAGCTGCCATCGATCGCATCACACACCAGACTGACTGATTTCGTTGATGCAATATTGACAACACCTGGTAATACATGACGATCATCACCGTATGGATCATTGTTATGTTTGAGAATACTCGGAGCAGGGAATATCGCTTTCCATGATTCTAGTATCTTTGGAAAATATTCATAAATGATATCACTGACGGTTTTTGTCAACTCATCGGGGTTGAATCCTGGTAATATGAATGTTGGTAATTCTGTTTCTGTAATTGCATATTGTCTGAGAAACAGTTGCTTATTTGTCATCAAATGAGGAGGTGAAATCTCTGCGAAGCTATCACCAGTAGCAATCAGTGTTTCAATAATAAGCCGATTCATAAACTTGAGGTCGGATACAACCTGGTTTAGATGCTGTACCGTTGGAATGATTTGTTGCTTGAGATCCTCGTTGAAATATTCTTGTAAGTAACTGGAAAACAATTGTCGCAGTTTGCTGCTTTCTTGCTGGTGTTCAGACATAATGACATTAGAAAATGAGTTGAGTTAATATAATATTCGTCAATATGCAGCTTACTATTTTCATCATAGGAATAGATACTTTTAAATAATATAGGAAGACTTGTACCATCAGTCGCAGTAAAATATGCACCAGTATCCACATTTTTCCCCCATGGATGTTTTTTTTTCGATACTCTGGAACGTTTAAGAATATTTGCTTGTCTGAAACATAATCAGATCGTTGAGGGCGCGGTGGTACTGGAGGTGCTGGTGGTTGCACTTCTGGCCATCCTAACACAGTTCGGATCGACGACTGGTATATATCTACGCTCTAGTCAGGCGTTGATATTTCAATGGCGGCTGATAACGTTGGCTCATGAACCGTGATAGCGATCTTGGATTCTTTTCCTATGACTTATTTAATTCTGCGTTGGAATTCCCTATTGATCTGTTCTATTTGATAACTGTCCGTACGAATACTAAAAACTTGCCAATCGTGGTTTCCATTCGATTTATTTTTGAGCGCAAATACCAATGAATTATTTCCTTGCAACCCACTGAATGACTTTGTTTTAATATTTGGCCAGCTGTAATATACTCGCAATTGTGCTAGAGCCATTTCCTTGGCTGGAATTGCTGTTGGGAAGCTAACATCAAACTCAGGATTAGTTGAAGTTACTGATATCATCGTGGTTGTTGGTGGTATTGTATTAGCGACGATTTGTTCTAGCAATCGCAGTGATTAATCTTGTGACATAATTATTAAGTCAGGGATCTAAATACCTGTCTTTGTCAGGGGAGATTCTAATCCTTGACAGTGTCCTTGTCTTTAGACCCTGACTTTATCAGGGGGTGGGTTGGTTTCCAGTTGCTTCATAGTAAACCTTAATCATTTCTTTGAATTCCTGATCTGATATTATTCCATCACAGCGCTCTGATGATATCAGCGATGATAATTTGGCGTGTGCTTGTGTTGCCGCTGATAACAACGTTGTATATTCGTGTAATTTATCAGCTGCACACGTAGATATCTTTTTGCGATGATATTAAGAATACCAGCAACATCGGTTATAACTGCAACACTAATTACTATTACTGGTGCTATTATGCATGTGGCTGATAATGATCCAAATATAGTTGCTGTTCCAGCGACTACGGCGGATGCAGAATATACAATTATGTCAGTAACAACGATATGTCAGCGGTATTTTATTTTATTTTTTATTTTTTTTTTTTTGTTTTTCTATATGCGCATCAATGCTATTTTTCAGTTGGGTATGCTACAAACACGCTTGCTCGTATCTGAAACGTTGAACGTCAGTTGGGATTACCGGTAATTGGTTCATTATATAAAATTGCAAAATTTTACGTAGGTGATAGTTTGGCGACGAATTCAAGACACCAATAGTACAACTCACCGAAGCCTTTTTCTTCGGGTTCCACCACGAATGTTTCCTTGTTGTTTTGCTCCAGTATCGCTAACATAGATCCAGAAGATCCGTTAACTGCATAACGGCGTGAAATTGTGGTAGATACTGTAAATGTTGTAACGCCGAGTATTGAGAACCTGTACACACCGGTAACCTCAGCGGTATGTTTGATGGATTTACTGAGTGGTGTCCATAATGCTGATCCAGACGCTACTGTATATACTACACCATCGGTAATCTTTTTGATGTCAGAGAGCTTAATGTCAGTGACTGCTGAACTCCCCAAAGATGCATTAATGGTTCTATTCGTGTTTCTACGAAAATTTGTGAATGCGGTTACATGACTAACATATTCAGATCTAAACGTGGCCATTCCATCATTAATTGTCATTAACGAGGTCATCATCGGGATGTTGATATCGTCGACGTATTTCTTCGTTGCAGCGTCAAAGTGTGATTCTGGTTCTCTCAAATTAACAATTCTATTTCCGCCCATGTTGATATTACCAGTCATTGCATCGCCAGTTTTAGCAACGCATTTACTGATCTCAGTTCTGATCGTGGCGCCATTGCTCTCCATGTATTTTTTTGTCGCCATATCATCGTCTGATTTTGGTTCTCTCACATTAATAGTTGTATTTCTGCTCATGTTGAGATCGCCATACATAACATCTCCAATTCTTCTGATGCGTCCAGCAATCTCTCCCACGAGTTTAAGAATTGATTCCTCCGAGATTTTAATTTTACCGTTTTCAGTAAATACCACTAAGTTATCTTCGGTCGCATCTGGAACCCGCATAATAATATCTGTTAACGGGTTATTGCTCGTCTTTAACCGTCCATGCTGATCCTGAAAAACAACAACTCCGTTTTGATCCATATTTGCGAGACGCAAAAGATTAGCGAGCTCATCCTTAACCTCATCAAGGGTTGCATATTTGGATAAGTCACCTTGGGGCTTTCCTTGAGTAAGACCCAGAGCAGATATTCCATAAATATTTACCATTATATATTGCACTTAGACCTGATTGAAACGTTGGGCGACGATGTTGTCTGGTGGTATACTTGTGCACGACTTTATGAGGCGATGTTAGGGACCTTGACACAGCGTAGAGCACAGCGAGTACTTCACGGCCACATATTGACGGATCAGTTATTGTCTGTGTTGGTAATGTTGAATACCAGATCGGAGTGCTTTGAAGTCCGTCAACATAGTTTAAAAATTCTTTTGGTGACGCCAACTCATATGAATCAAAATAAACAACTCCACGTGGATCAATCGCGTATCCAACCCAGTGAGTACCTGGACCAGAACTTCCATCAAGATTAATGACACCAGTTTCAGTACGGTTTGGTTGTTTTGTAATTGATGACGCATAAAAACACCTCTGAAGATTTTTATGCTTAATTTCTTAGCAGCATCAACTAAATCAAAATTGGACATGGGAAGCTCAAAACGCTTTGCGTCTAGCGAGGTGTCCCGGTTAGTCTCAGACCTCACCCGTACCAAGAATCGGCTCCTGGCAGTCTTAGACCCCTTCCATTTTTGGAAGGCCCTTTTTTCGGAATTCATTAGTCCGTGACCTGTTGCTTTCTTTAATGCCATACCAGCGGAAGTTCGAACAGCACCAAGTTCAGCTGGTTTTGCAACAGCTGTGGCTCCAGCGGCTATCAACGCTGGTATAGCTGCAAGAAGTGAAATATACCACCCGTCTTACCAATGTCTTTCATGGCACCCGCAGAAAGATCAAGTCTAACACCGGTTTTTGGTTGTTTGGCGTGATTGAAGTGCTTGAGTTGACGTTCTGTCAAGGATAGTTTATTTGGACCTTGCAACACTGCTGATTTCAGTAATATTTTTATTCCAGAATTCTTTTTTAATGCTGATTGTAGCTTTTTAATCTGACGAGGAGTCAGAGTAAGATTAACGTGATGATATGACATATATCATGGGCGACTTAATTACTAATCGTGCAATGGATGACATGTTTTCAACTGGGGTATCAATGACTCATTCGTCCACCAACATCTTCAAGCAGCATTGTTTTGTCTGAGAGTATAACAGAGATTGCTCTGTAATTAGCAATAGCTCCTTTTGCCGCACTAGCTCGAAAGTGTATAGCAACGACAGATTGTCTAAATAAATCCATGTATTCCAGCGAAAAGTAATAGATTGGATACAGCGTTGTAAAATCTAGTTGTGATATTTGTAGACCAGAATCAACATTTTGATCACGTCCCATGAATGTCATCAAACGATGATATGCACGTGCAACATGATCATTCTCAAAATTCATTATTATGTCCTCAGCTGGTTCATGATGCCCGTTTATTCTCAGTGAAACTTCAGTAACACCAAGTTTGTCAGATATCATTGTGCTATGTAATTGTGAGTTTACTCTAGCAGTATCTTGGAAAGCAATGAATATATGTCGAGGTGCAGAGACACCTTGCCGTGATACCATC
Organism: Megalonaias nervosa; assembly: GCA_016617855.1. Classification (NCBI taxonomy): domain Eukaryota; kingdom Metazoa; phylum Mollusca; class Bivalvia; order Unionida; family Unionidae; genus Megalonaias; species Megalonaias nervosa. The sequence continues at coordinate 42,118 of JAECUM010004794.1, read as the reverse complement.
TGCCATGTGAATAAACCATTGGTGGCACTTTGAACACTATCTTTGGTCATCGTCAACTATGACAATGTTGATTTACCACCGGAGTCCATAAAAGAGAGCAGCCGTTGTTCTTCGGTCAATGACAGTATCATTGCTGGCATCCACATTGAAAGATTTGTCAGTATTACTTTATCTGCATCACCAACAGGGCGCCAGATTGCATCATCGTCGGTAGCCTTTCGAACGAGTACAACTGTATGCTTGGCTCCAAAAATAACCTTTCCGACATTTCTGCAAAATCCAAAGATGTGGGACAGTGGAAGTGCACATGAAAATCTTCTACTTCCAACTTTCAGCATTGCTCGACGCGCTGAAAATCCTAAGTTGCATTATGGATTAGCATCATGAACCACCGGAGCCATATCAGCGTCAGCGTTGTCGGCATTGTTTCTTGTCGTCTTATATCATACGGTCTGTTGTTAGGGTGGTCAGTAGTATCCTTCACTAACATCATTGACGGACCAACTGATCTTGAATAATCATCGGAATATCTTGCTAGACCCAATATCGTTGTAGCAACGTCGACGTTTTCCAGGCATGATTCAATGTTTCTTCCGTCGATACTATACGTGGCATTGTTGAACAAGGCCATCATGCCATTATTAACAAAACCAACTCTAACATCAGTTCCATATTCAGTATCATCTGTTTTTAGAATTTCACCTTCTACTTCAGCTCAGTTCTTCCACGCTGATTTAGCTCTCGTGCATCATACGAATAATATTGCAAATCACGTACCGATTCATCTTTGAGGTCTGGCGCAACCATGTCAAATGCGGGATCAGATACACGCTTGAACATTATTATACTTTGCTATCGTCTAACACGAAGACCACTTCCTGCTATTAGACAAGCAGTTATATTTTTTTCTTTTTCTGATTCTACCAGTGGCAGAAGTACACCAGCCAACTCTGCTAGTTTTTTTTTATTTGCAGCTTGATTTATTATTTTACTAACATTTGCAGGCATAATTTCAGTGCTTGCTAGTTTTACTGGCTGAGGTTGTCGTCGTATTAATCGTGCTAGTCTATCCTTGATAGCTGAGAATGCTTTACTGGCGACATCACCAACAGCACCAATACCTTTATCAAGAACAACGTCAATAGCTTTTATTCCCAGTTGCTTTGCAATCGGTATTGCTTTTGGGGCTATCCTTCTGAATAGACCCTGAACAACATCACCGAGTCCATCTCCGTAGATCGTTTTATATGTTGGTAATCGTGAATTTATCACCCTGACCATTACAGGTCTACGCTGAGCATTATGCATGATCATATTATTTTCTTGTCGCTGATCTAATTGCATCAATCACTGCGGTAATCATCAACGGTTTCATCGATGAGGGACCAATAAAGATTTAATGTCCATGATACCACCTGTGAATAATCTCTGACAAATAACAGCTGCTTCATTAATGATTTCTGGGGAAATATCGCAGGCTCGTATTCCATCAATCAAAATTTCTAATTTATCAACATCGGCAAGGACGTTATTGGGACGAAGTTTATCGGGCAATGGAAGGGTTTGCTTTTTATGACCACGATGTATTTTTACACTGCCAGTGGCAAGACCTTGTCCGGATTTTTTGTCTGGTTTTGTAATTGTGGTTATTGTTACCGTGCAAAATATCTATCTATTTCATTGATAAATGCAATATATCTTGTATCATTATTTCTGGCCTGATCAATTCTGTAGTGTTTGCGAAATATCCATTTATACCAGTTATCACGACTTACAACATAATCAGTGTACTCGGATTTCAAAACTTTTTCTCTATTATTATAACTAATGGCGGCAAACACAGATAATTCTTCCACGATGTCAATTTTTTTTTTTTTAATGAAGGCAATATTCTCTTCGGTAAATTTATCATTCAGTTCAGTTCTGGCTCTTGCTTGTTCTGGTTCTGGTTCTGGTTTTGGTTCTAGTTCTGGAATAAGATCCTTCATATCGCCTATTTCAGTACGAGCTTGGTCAATACCTTCAAGTATTTCTTGCATTGGTTTAGCAGCAGCTATTTCACCTGGAAGTTCTCTTAGAATCTTTTTTATTTGTTTAGTTCTATCTGCTATTTTTTCCAGTTGCTTTAGCGGTTTGCTCCAACGCGGGAAGAAGACCTTCGGTAGCCTTTTTAACTGGTTTAAATAACTGTTCTGCACATTCTGTAAATTCCACCTGAGACTCCTGACGCTCTTGTAATTTTTGCTTGACAGAATCACGGACTGGAAGATATTTTTTAATTGCCTCTAGTCGCTGTCGAGCTAGTTTAGTTGTGCGAGATTCCATGGTTAGCGTAGGATAGCTCATTATTATTTGATATTATTAATGATTTAATTACTGACCGCGTCGCTACAGCATTAGGGAGGGGACGACCAACATGTGTTTTACACCAAGGTCGGTAAATAAATTTAATACGCAAGCGTCAAGAGAAAAAATAACAAAAATGCGCTAACCCTGTAGAGACCTCGGTTTAGTGTTACTGACGCTTGTATTTTAATTTTCGTAGGAAGCTTTATTTTTAAAAATGGACTGCTCTAAAAAGTGGTCTGTTCACCCTCCCTGCTGCTTAGCGACCATCTGGGGCGCCAAGCCAGAATGTGGGTGTGAGTGTGTAATTTCCAGGAGCTGGTGATATTTATTTGTGAGTGGGGAGGCGCCCAAGGCTCTCTCGCGGAGCACTGTTTCGTCCAGCGCAAACTTGCGACGATCCTGCCTGGGTCCCCTTAGGAGGTTCCGTCTACTTGTTTTGTCCCCATCCCCAAGAAACACAATAAGCATATTTCAGTGTACCACATGGCTCCTATCAGACCCCACATTGCAAGATAAGTTATTGTCCTTAATGGACCAGTGTTGTAATATGTAATAATCAACTTTTGTTTAAAAAAATTGGATAAATGTACAACGTTCGTGTGCCATTTTGCATGCTCGCACGTATTTCCGCATTATTGATATTCCATTTCATTCTTCGTCACCTGCATTAGTTTCAAATGGATATGACTTTCTGGAATGCTTTGCGAAATCATCAATACAAATTTCTCACAACCCCACCCTCTCTCTCTCTCTCTCTCTCTCTCTCTCTCTCTCTCTTTGTAAATAAACTCAATATAGGTATACTAAGCGGTTGCCTAGGGCGTCAAGTTATATGGAGCGCCAAATCTGAGGAGAGGGTTTAGAGGTGGAGCGCCGATTTCATGGTTCGCCTAGGGCACCAGTTGTTGGCAGCTATTCTAAGGCCACATCTGGGAGGACATAAAGACTGACTGATTAAGTAATGATTTATGCACTTAGCCTCGAACTTCCTCTGATTAATCCTCCAAAATTATTCTTAGCGGTTCGTCTTTAGAAATTCTATATATGTTCCCATTGAATCGGCGCCAGGTAGAAAGTGATCACACACCAGAGCGCAATGCTCGCCCAGTCCTCTAAGTGTGAACAATTTACGGTCGTAAAAAAAATCATGTATTCAATAGGGCATGCGAATTTCTGTTGGCAAGGAGCTCCTTTCCCCAACATTCACATTAATCGCACCATCGCAAATGCAGTTCCTAAAGTCAAAAGTAGCTTTTCTGAATGCCCACAAATTGATCTGGAATACAATTAACTTTTGCTTTTAATTTTCGCGTTAGAACATCTCTTGTTGACGCTATGACATTTGTCATCTATGCGACAATTACGTTATATTGTTTTGTGTACGTCATACTGGCTACAAATTTTCAAGGGGCAGAGCCATTCGGACACTTCATGTTCTCGTAAGGCCCCGACTAATGGCAATGCATCGTGAGAATCACTCTCCCAAATATTATGTAACATAATTATATGCATCTTATATACACATAATTAAAACAGATTTTACTATGACTGCACTCGATGACCTCTCAAAGAGAGCATACTGTTTATTAACAAGAGGTAAAGTCCAAAATAGGTCACTAGCTGTAAAACAATACTGACCGTCTAATTACCTGTATATTAGCTGAACACCTTTTGGGGTAGTTGGCACACTAGTAAGCTAATGTACGTCACGTATTGGCCTATTTAAAATTGATGCTTAATGACCGAGTGGGGTTTGGGATAAAAAATAAATTAATTCCACTTTATTATGTCAAAGATTTCAAACAAATTTTAAAAGAAAGAAATATACTCGATTGCATCAGTGAGTCTGGCATTCTCGATTTCGATATTCCGAAACCAAGCTTAAAACAATCTCGTTGCCGCGAGATTTGAAGATCAGTACGATTGATAACCATGAAACTACTGCACTTTATAGTAGATTTGTACACACTAGCAGCAATATGTATTGTTTTATACGTAATAAATTGGTCGAATACGTACCTTACTGCTGCAGTGTTAAACATATGAGTTAACCGGAGCTGCAATTACAAAAAGAATTCAGAAAATGCACTTTACATGCATGAGTAATGCATCTACATTTACCGAGGTTTTGACTCTATCTTCTTCTCCTTACTGAATATTCTAACATACAATGTTATGTATCTCAAGTGTTTAATAAAATGCCTTTTTACAGCAAATCTGTTTGTCACTGGATTTTATCTAAACAAAATTTGAACTTACAGTGGCCTTTTCAATTTTCATTATTATGTCTTATCAGCATAATATAATCCAATATTTTAAATTTAAAAATTAATAAAAAAATTCGCGAGACAAATCATATCATTGTAATGATCATATTCAACAGAATTTGCAATTATACTTAAATTTAAAATTATCTTGCGACATGTGTATTTTAAAATAACCTGCACACATCACGGACCCTATTACTCAAAAATAATTTCATCCGACTTCGAAGTTGAGAAAAAGTAAATATATACAAGTTGCTGTGAACATTTTTTATAAAAATATATTTAAAAACCCCAAATGTTAATCTTGTTAGACCTTCTTGACGAAAGTTGCACACATTAAAAATAAAGGAAAATCGAATAAACTTCGCTACAAAATATTCTTTTTGCTTTTCTTTATTTATTTTTTTTTTTTTCTTCACAGAATCCAAAGCATGATATGAAAATGTCAAAGAAACAATGAAATGAAAAGTTAACCTCATCTTTGGACTCATTTGCATGTGAATCTGATTAACATCTAGCATACCACGTTTTAAACTTTATAAAAATAAAAAGAACCAGAAAAAGGAAATACAAATTTACGAATAAATATGATGGAAAATTAAATCTTTTCTATATGATACGGCCAAGTAGTTCATGACATATTACTAGAGTCCTCAAAACAAGGCAATATTGGGAACAAAGCCGTTTCCCCATGTCATGCAAAAAAGCCCCATTATGTAAAGCGGCCCTGAGAGCTTTATTTCGTAATGTCGAAACGGTCTAGGAATATAGTTGTATCTGATTAAACAGAAGAATAATTTAGGACGCAAGAGTCTAACAACACCTTATTACCGAAGGAAACAAGCAATGTCGAACACATGCATGAGGCTTGCCTGAGGTTGACGTGTCCTCTATGTAGAAGGGCCCCAAAACAACAGCGTATATCAACTGAAGAGTTCTTAGACGTGTTATAATACGAATAATTGTCCTATACTAAACTCACAACCACACATTGATGTGACTCTAATTTCACACTTGCATGGTTTCTCTTGTTTCACATTCGTATGATTTATCAGTACGTGTTTTCTAAGTCGTAGATCGGTATTTTATGCCACACACTACTAAACATTACAAAAACACCCAATGCACATAATTAATGCTATCATAAATGATCAAACACTTAGATATTCCGACAATTCCTTTAGGTAATTAGTTACAAAGGGGCCATTGTACAAAACTAATTCATGCTACCCTAAAGTTTCGTGAACACTGTACATTATGACGTTTGGTCTTAGTATCTGGCTGAGTATTCGGTTTGAGAAATATCCTCCTGATACCGTCTCCCCATAAGCAAACAAAGAGTCACCAAATTCTAACAAAGCTATAAACAGAGCATAAATACAAGAAGCATTTATCCTAGGTTTGTTACAATAATGTTGGTACTCAGTGCCGGATTACCAAATAGGCAGAGTAGGCACCGGCCTATGGGCCCCACGCCTTTTAGGGCTTGATTTGATCTTGACGTATTAGGAGATAATTTGCCGGGGGTGGGGGTGGGGGGCAAGATTTCGACTGCCTAGGGGCCTCCACAGTGTTTAATCCGGCACTGTTGGTACTTCAGAAACATACCAAGACAGGACGCGAGAGAAATCGTGTGAAACAGTTACTGAAAGTTTTCTCTTCTGTTACACCTGTAACTGATAAATATTTCATGGTCTGCGCTGAACTAAACCGACTATTGTTTGCATTGCTGTGTTTCACCTGCTTTGCCGGTTGTATGATCCAAAATCTTATCATATCTAATTTAGGAATGATAGGTCATTGCAATCATACTTCACTTTATATGTTGTTGTTTTGGGTTTAACACATTTTTTTTTTTTTCTTTTATCTTTGCATCCATTTAAACGTATTTTGTCTGTTTAAAAAGCCGACAGACATGCCAAATCTAATTAAGATCGGGATCTACATATCATTAAAAACCGCGTCGAAAAGGTCAGATGAACTCGGACTATTAGAGCATTTGCCATCTGTACCACCTACATGTACCATTTGCCTTTGGTGATTTCAGATGTGAACACGGCTACCTGTGCCGATAAGGAAATGTACACTCAAGTGACAACATGTAAGTCAATAGAACTGGTCAGCAGTCACTTTGTAATTCGCACTGGGGATTTGATACTATGCAATACGATATATCTGCGCACTAAGAGCTTCGCATCCCTCCCTACTGGAAGGAAATTCTTTATACTGCGTTGTTGTTGTGTTTTTTTTTGTTTTTTTTTTTTTTTTTTTTGTTTGTTTTTTGTGTTGTTTTGTTTTGTTGGGTGTTTGGGGTTTTTAAAAAAAATATATATATAAATATAAAGATATTTGGGAAATAGAAAACTCGATATGCTTGGAATAGATGCCAGCCCTTACAATAACACATACACGTTCAAACAATATAGCAATATACATATAGCAAACACAGGGCAATATGAAATCTACTGGAGGGAGGAAACCGACCTCTGATTTATGTCTGAGGAAGGGAGTACAACCTCATAGTTTTATTCTTTAGGAACACTGGAAAGTCAGCTCGGGCTGTCTGGTAAGTACCTCAAGTATAGATCAACCCCTATTAAAAAAAAAATTATTTAAATCAACTTTTTTAAAATATCAAATTCTTCTAATAAAAGAACAACACAAAGGATCTGGGGTGGTACAAACAGATATAAAATCCTTTAAAATTTCGGCCTAATTGGGGGGGGGGGGGAGACTTCTCAAAAGTGTACCAGCTAAAATAGTCGGGAGCTCGAGAGAAGCCAACATATAAAGCACTAAGAGCTTCCGGCGTACTATTCCAGAAATGATTGCTGATAAATCTCATTACAGTATACATTAAAACTATTTTGCCCCTAAATATGTCATCGCATATCGAAAATAGCAATTTATGCAAATATGTTTTGAATGCTCTCCCCTCCCCTCCCCCCCCCCCCGTGAAATAAAATCTTTATTACGTAGGATGAATGTGCGCATAAGCTATAAAGTATACGTCTGTCTTGAGAAAGCTTAGGAGAATATAACATCAGTTATTTGAAGAATATTATTGTTTATTTGTTTGTTTGTTTTTTCTTTCTTTTTAGATCAAGCATTTTTATTTAAAGCTGCTGTTCTACACCCCTGTTTGATTAACTCTGCATGCAGAGAAAGCGTAAAAGGTTCGTGATATCGTTGGTAAAAATATATCCTTGTCGATCCTGCTGTCGTCTTAACGTCGTGCGTACAGGGTAAACCATTCTCCCGTTATAGTCAATCTTTCTCTTTAATGGCTAATAACCGTCCAGTATTGTTGTGCGCATTGTTATATTCATATTGTACCTCACTCTCCCCTTAGACTCAATATTTTTGTATGTACTGTGAAATACAGTACAATATGGAAGTACTCGTTTGCTTCAAGATAATAAACACCCCATGCTGTTATCTCAAATGTAACAATAGCGTTTCTAACATTTTTCAGAAATTTATATTTATGTATTGTACATGTTTTAAATTTACAGCTAACGTCCAGCTTATTTCATACTTTTATTGTCTTACTATGTTACTTTTTCTAATTAGACAAGCATTAAAATTTTATTTTTATTTCACGACCAGTTGCTTTTTAAAAGCAAATTTTGTTCGTGCAGTAAAAGACTGCTTTTTTTAAAGGACTGTTTGTTCTAGACTCGCACGCACGAAACGTTGACTCTAATATAGGAATGATGTACCAGGCAACCACGCTGTAAACAGGACAGTATGCCCGACTGTTAACTATGAGGCGCCGTAGCGGACAAAAGCTGGTCCAATCAGAACGTTGCCGTTGAAATTTTAATGTCATATGTCCAGATTTCCAATTGCACGTGTTGTATCAAAACTGTTTGCCCTTAAAGTTCCATTTTCTAGGTCGAGATTTTAGACTGTATATGTTGAATTAAACAGTAGTGGTTGAAAGTTATATTTTCTATGTCGAGGTTTAGATTGTGTCGTTTGATTTACACGGCGGTGGTTGAAATTTCAATGTCATACGTCGAGAATTCCTAATTTACGTATTGGTTCAAAGAGTTTATGTTGAAAGTTCCATTTCATATGTTGAGTATTTAGAGTTTATCTGTTGAATTACACAGCGCTGGTTGAAAATTCTTTGTCCAATGTCGAGTTTTTAGATTGTATCTTTTGAATTACACGGCGGCTGTTGAAATTTTAATGTCATGTGTCGAGAGTTTCACTTTATCATGTTGAATCACATTGATTGTGCTGAAAGTTCCATTTCGTATGTTGAGTTTTTAGATTGTATCTGTTGAATTACACAGCGGTGATTGGACATTTTATTGTGCTTGTCAGAATTGTTATTTTTATCTGGTGAAATGATGTGTTGGTGTTAAAAGTAACACTACACAATGTCCACTTTAACAATTCAAAATAATATCAGGTATTAAGATACATCATTCGTTTATTCAATTATAAGGTGCCATTATATTTCATGCATTTACAGTTTGAAAGTTGCCATTCACAGGTCGATAATTACTATGAGTTTATTCGCTAGAGGTCGCTCTCGTGAACGGACCGCGTTAATTTTAATCAAGGAGGCTACTTCTCGTTGCTGTGAAATTCAACAGATGAAATCTAAATACTCGCCATATGAAATGGAACTTTCATCACAAACAGTTACATTCAACGTGTGAATTAGTGATTCTCAATATATTATATTGAAATTTCAACCACCGCTGTGTAGTTCAAAATATACACTGTAAAACGTCGACATAGGAAACAGAACTTAAAACCACCACAATATAATTCAACATATAAAATCTAAAATCTCTTTCTTGAAAATGGAACTATATGCAATTTGATCCAACACGTGATATTGGATTTCTCGACATACGACATCGAAATTTCAACTGCAACTTTCTCATTGGACCAGCTTTTGTCTGCTACTGCACCTCATAGTTAACATGAGCTTAATTGAAGAGAACAGATTACTCTATTTTGATAATGATTTACCCGGCACGGACGAGGTCAAGAGAAAATATACCGGAGACAAGCGTATATTTTTGACAATTCAATGCGAGCGTAGTTAATGCCCTGAGGTAAAGGAGGTAGGGTGACAGACCGAATCATGCAAAATTAAATAGAAAATAAAAAACAAATTTGTTTTCATAAATTCATTTTATCCACTTTATGGGCATCCTTCTCGTGCCAGATATGGATTTTAATATACTCAGAGCTGGATCGGGGGCTGGGGGGTGGGGTGGGGTGAGTACGTGGTTTTCGAACAACCTCGACTAAAAAAGAGCAAAACGTACAAACGCCTAGTCACTTGTCATTTGAAAATTGATCATCGGTTTTTTTCTTCCGGATGTTTATTATTATGCCCACTTTGAATAAACAGACGCATAGATTTTTGCTTTGGTGCCCTTTTGAGAAAAGTCAGGACCCATTTGAAATTTTTGACCCACCCCTAACGCTTGACCTGATCCGGCTCTGATATATGCGCATATATTTTGGATACTTTTGTAAAGTTTGATTTGACGGGAGTGGCGTCCACTCGAAGGCCGATTTGTCGAAATTTTGTTATAAATAAATATCTTTGCGCTAGCGAAAAAAAAATCAGTTTAACTAGATGAAGCCATCATAGTTACTCTATCAAAGCGCGCCCTACACATTTAGGGGCACATATATATCTCATTGCATTGAATTGCATTTGCAAAATACCAAGTGACCGCTGACCATCTGACAGAACGTCCTTGGAGGAGACCGCTATCGGCAAAAGTAGACTATAGTGATCGCAGACACTTTTGTATATCTATTTCTTTTTTTCTAAAAAAAAACAGCAACGAAACATTTTATGGTTCATTTCACGGTAAACAGATAGAAAGTCACATGACAAAAAGTCACAAATATGCAAAGGAAAGAAAGTCACAATTTTAATTATCATAGCAATAGTGTACATGTAGGACAAAAAGTCACGAACATAGATAAGCCACTTTCTATAATTATTGCTATTAATAATTACAATAAATGAATGGCTTCATAGGAAAAAGGAAATTGTTTAACAGCTGAAGTCTTAAGGGCAAATTGTAAAACAAACTTATGGGACTTATATCACCGGGGTTTATTTAAGGCTTCTATTTGACGAGAAAAGGTAATGTGGATAAGAATATCGAAGTAACCTTTCGGTTTTAATCCATAATTACTCTTAAAGCAAGTATATACATAAAACGAAATCTGTTTGAGACTTTATTGACCATTTAAAATGAACCATTAATGAACTTTAACATTAGTAGTTACAGTGACAACAATGTGGTAAGTTTGTTAGTACTGTGAATATTCCTTTTTTATTTTTTTTTTCAAACTTTTATAAAATATCTTGAAAATATTTACAAAAAATCATACGGCTGATACTCTATTATGTCAATACAATATCTCATTAAAGAAGCTGCAGTTAAGTTCGTGATATAATAATCTGCAAAATTGCAAAACTCAAAGTCTGACTTTTTGCTCTGTAATTTTGTTTTGTCCTTCATATCTCTCATAGCATTGAAAATTCCCATTATGACTTTCTGTCCTGTGATTTTCTGTTTGTGACCCTTTGTCTGTGACTTTTTGACCTGTGACTGTTTTTCATACATTCGTGATCACCGTTTGAAATCACCACAGGCAGAAAGTACATGACGGGAGAAGTGGCTGTAAATTGATGGGTGTGTTGACATTGTATTACAAATAGAGGGATACGTGTGTCAGTACTCTATGAACAAGACGCGCAAGTTGGTAAGAGATTGCTGAGTTAACTTTTACGCTCCAACTGTAATGGCGATTCCCGAGATATTCTGAGTCATATAAAAACTTGCATTTGTTTTCTGAAGCCGTTTGCATCCCAAGTGACTACGAATCTTCCTTACACGGTCTAGAAACTTTCGAAAGCTGTACTGCATCACAATCCCATCAGACAACCTTTCATATATTTATGGTCGACATAGTAGATAGACACTGTAAGCCATAATTGTTTGCATAAACATGAAAATCCTCGTATTCGCACATTGAGAAAATCAATGATTTGCAAGTGTCCCTTTACAAAAATTTTCTAGTGGAAAAGAGGAGGTCACTGGAGCCTGTTTGAAAGGCCACAATACCAGGTTAATTAATATGTGTATAATTCGCTTAAACTTTGTTAAACTTGTTTGATTATTTCATTAAGTTTTCTATTTTTAACTGGGAAATGGCTTCATTTGTGTTAAAACCATCCAGAAAGACACCCCCATTTACATTTTAGTTAAAATGAACATTTGAAACGAAGTCTCCTGGTTAGATCATAATGCGTCCGTCGTACATCATCGGTCAACATTTGCTATTTTAAACTTCTCAGTTTCACAATTCTAAGCTGACCAGTTTCAGCCAAATTTTCCAAATCAAGCTGTCCAAATGGTGTCATTCTGCCGTCAAATATGGCAGCCTGTCATAACTCCCCTCCCAGCTTTGTTGGAGTGGGTGTCATGGGTTTGGTTATCGTTATCTAGAGGTGATCGCCGACGGTGTAATTTGCCCGGAACGAGTAAATATCAATATAAAGTGTGAAAATTATGGGTGGAATAGATAAAGATCTGAGCAGGTATATAGAACAGAATAACACGAGCCCCCGTTACAGTTAAGACAAAATTTAATAAAATTTCCTAACAATGAAGTTCATAAACAAAAGTAATAATGCATTACGATTGAAAGATACACTTCTTTCTTTTTGAATTAACTTATTCTACGAATTTCAAATACAAATATGATGATGCCAATAACCGATCTGTTAAGCGATAGAATTATCTCATCATCAATCGAATCGAGTGAAATCGAACACTGCTTGTACAATTTCATAACCTGACGGTCTTGGTTCAGTCCAAATTCCACAGCGACTATCCCTTTTGACTTCCTTGTGCCGGTAAGTCTGGGTCTTCTCCACTTTTCCCTTTCTTTTCCAAATTTTCCAGGTGTCTCGTCTCTTTCGCCCCTTCCAACTTTGTGTCCACTTTGGGTTTGAAATACGTAGAGCTATCTTCACCTTCCAAAATAACAAAAATAAGCAACCTAAATCTTCCGTCACATTATACTGGGGGAATAGATCAATACCCTCCCCCCCCCCTCGTTATGTCAGATAAATTCTATCCTAATTCAAACAGACCCTACGGCTATCTAGTCTAACTGGCCATGACAGACCGTAACCAACCTAGTTTCACAAAATTAATGGTCCGCTAATGGCTATTTCAACACACCACCGAGACATTAGTTCCAGACTAATCTCAATTACACAAATGAATGAATTCCTTGCACTACGGTATTTATAACAACAATCAAGTGTTTATCGTACGTGAAGTCATATATAGGTCGGAGAATTCACACGGATTCTCGCAGCTCACCTCAACAAAAATAAGACATGAAATTCTAGATACATAATCTCCCATAATAATCGAGACTATACGTTCAAACGGGTCGTCAATGTTTATATAAAGAAAAATATCATTGTACGGACTCAGATAAATGAACTCAACGCAGGTATAAAATATCAAGAAATTGAATCTACTAACTTAAACAAATAAATCCATGCAAATACAAGCAAATAAATCAAACAAATCATCCTAGTAGTATCAACGAATTACATAAAATTGTTGCAGATACCTTGTTTTCCCAAGCTCTCACTTCCAGAACGTGTCTGTCAATTTTTCCAGACAATTGCTTCGCCTGGATGATTTCTACGAGTGAGTTTATTTCTTAACCCACTTGGAGTCTATTTACATTTGTTCTCTTGCAGAAAAAAGTGTAGACTGATTTTCAGATTTGCTATTTGCACATTTAAACTGAAGAGGTTTCATGTGAAACCACGCCCCCTTCACAGCGTGACCAATCTGGATGAAATACATTTCCCGCCCGAACTTGCTGAAACAATGCAGTTCGTCTGACAAACATTGATTACCCAACTGATTCCTGGTAACTTTCAGAAATGACAGTTTTCCATACCGATCAGAAGTTGACCCCTCCTGTTCAGTTTAAACAAACATAGCCTCTATCAAAAATCACTAAACTCATGACAGAGACTGTACCAATCCGTGCATTATGGCGATTTAAACTCGCGCAGATCTCCATAAATCTAATTAATCGTACACGTGTCCACTAAATGTGTTCTACAGAGATCGACAGAAAAATTTGCCCCATTACACAGCCGTTACTTCAAACAGAAAATAAAATTAAACTTGAAGCAACATCTTGTCAAAAATATCTTAACAGAACTGTATTAAAAAATGTTGACAGAAAGCATTTCTGTACAAAGGTCTTTCACGCTGATACAAATGATATTGATCCGCAATCAAATGTGGCCACTATTAATATAAACTGAATGGGTTTCTACCGAATCCGCATGATTGTATTGAAAAGTTCCGTACTAGATTTAGCTGCCTCTTCCTCGTTTGTTGCAAACATTAGAAGTATAATGACTAAGTCTGAATTTATTGGGTAACTATTAATATTTTCATATCATTTCAGCATTAAAATTACTTTCCTTAAGATCACTGGTCGTCCTTCAATAACACATGTATGGAAGAAATATGAATTGGCACTTCTGCCACCATGATGACCAAGCTTACTCTGCATGTATGGAAGAGCTTAATAGGGCAGGGGTGATTCAATGTATAATGGTCGGTCAACGTTTAGAAATAATAAAAAGAATGAAAACAAATCTGTAAATGCTCATATTCTTAATGGTTTTACCGTAATTCATCTTCGCTAACTAAGGCTCCGATGTGTTAACCATATCTACAGGTTACACATCGGAACCTAGGCTAGCGAAGATGACCGTAATTCAGCAACTGTGTTTTACAATGTAATCAGCAATAAATAAACATCATAAAATTAGACTCGCCTCCATGAATGGAAGACTGTACTTTATGAACTATGTAGCGCCTTTAAAACAAAAACTGTCACCACCGATCTCTCTCTCTCTCTCTCTCTCTCTCTCTCTCTCTCTCTCTCTCTCTCTCTCCATTACTCTTGCCACCTCTAAAATGCAGAGATGAAAATCACCTAACATAATATATGTACTTTTCTTTGTAGTGTATTTTTATCTCCACCGCAAAGAAGCCCTGGGATGGTACTGAATATGTCAAATTAGCTTTAATTAAACGTACGATATTTAGCCTTAGTTTTTGACCAAGTCTTAAAAATAAAGACAATTTATTAACTTCAGATGCTATGGAGGGAACTTAGTTTTTGACAAAAACTGTATTCAGTTTAGTCTTAAAAACTGAGACAACTTACTCATTTAAGCTGCTTTGGAGGAGAGGGGAGATAAATCTTTAGATTGTTTGGCCAGGCACATTGAAGTTTTAGTCTTCTCTTTGTAGTCTTGTCTCTTTAATGTAAATTGTTTTATGCCTTGAAATTAAATATAATATGCACTGCTTTGTTTTAAATATTATATTCTAGTCTGAAAAAGGTTTACAACAGGGGTGAAAATTATGATACAAATCAATTACAATAGATGTATAACAAAATGTGTCATTTTTGTAAGAATAATTAATGTTTCTAACACACACACACACACACACACACACACACACACACACACACACACACACTGATAGTGGTCAGATTAATATTTCCACTGGGCACTGGGGTTTACCCATAACTGAGTACCTACCTACCTACCTACCTACCTACCTACCTACCTACCTACCTGCCTGCCTGCCTGCCTGCCTGCCTATCTATCTATCTATCTATCTATCTATCTATCTATCTATCCGTCCGTCCGTCCGTCTGTCTGTCTGTATATCACCATTTAGGGTTAACACATTCTAATACGGTACCATTTTTGAACTTCAAAGTTCTTGCCATGTACAGTCATGGTAGATTTGAATGAAAGTAGTAGAGGAAAACCAGGTTTCTAGCTCAGAGACCCTCTTCCCCCCTTCAAAACACATCTATGTTGACATTTTGACTCTTACATTTCTGACAAAATAAGGGGTTTCTGATCTAGAAACACTGGTATTCTCACCTATACGTAATTTCTAGAATGACTCATCACGATAAACATCATTGTTAGCACAATCGATTCGATATATTTCATAAACCAGCGAATCAGTATCTGTAAACAATAAATTACCAGATGACCATTTATTTTTAACAAAATTTTAATGAAAATCGTACATGAGCCATTTTGATAAATCTAGCACAAACGCTCCAACATAAATTGGTTTATTAAGTTTTAAATTGGTTTTTCGTCGTTGCATCGCAACAAGATTGTCATTAAAAATTTTCATACTAACAAAACCATCATCTGACTCGGTTTATTTCTACGATCCACATCATTAACTAACTCAATATTTACTCGTTTTCGAATATTTTCCATTGTTTTTCTAAAGACGGAATTGTTCATGAGCTTAAAGAAATCCTTTTCAAAATCGTGTTTAGCTACTGCTCTTCTAGAAGTATTTGAGTCAATATAACCTTTCATCCAAGGTGCTTGATTAAACTTTAAAACCCGATGAACTTTTCTTAATACAAGACCAGCATCTACCGCTTGTTTTAGAACTTTATAATGCAAAAAAATAATTTCCTTTACCAAGTAAATTTGTAACAAGATTTGTTACAATCGAACTTTGTCTCGGAGATGCTATTTCCTGCTGTCCCAGAGACAATAAATTATAATATATCATCATTGACTCCGCACAAAACGAATAATCGTTATGCAATTTATGCAGCTCTGCGGGATAATCGAGATCAACTTCAACAAAATACGAAACATCATCCGGTATCTTCTTTTCAGTTTCCGCTAAAAACTGATCTGGTGTAATCCAATGAAATCCACCAAACGGAATTGGCTCTGACATTGCATAATCATATAAATTATTTGTGTCAAGATAGACGATGAACTTTATTGGTTTATCAGGATCATAATTTTTCATGTACTTGTTATTTGCCATAGAGAACTTCTTTTACAATAACGCTGATACCTCCTCGTATACCTTTTTCAATGAAGTTGAACATATCAACGTCTGTCAATAATTCTAGCTCCACTTTACTAAACTTTAACAAAGCATTCCAAGATAACCCAGGAAAAGAATAATACCAACAAGGATCCAATCCGTAATTGTTATAACTCACTCGACGAAAACTTTCAAATACGTCAGCCAACAATAACACATCAGTTCTCAAGTACAAATCATGATAATCACCAAATGTTCTGCAATAAAATTCTTTCCAAATACTTTGAGCATATTTGTACTCTTCTTCTGATACATTTTGATTTTTTAAGTGCGAATAAAATTTATCTTGGTCAGGCAAAGAAGTTTCATCAAATTTACTCCAATCGTCTAGATACTCGTACGGAAAAACTCCTTTTTTGTTAGCAAATCTGATTTATTCTTAAAACAATTTTTTAGATTATAAAAATCATCACCAGCTTTTACAGCATTATTTACAAGTACATCCAACGGAAATAATGTAAACTGTAAACTATCAATGAAACGTAATTTACCTAACGTCACCGATATATATTTTTCAAAATTATTTGGAATACATTTGATAACGTTATCGAGTTTTAAATGATTTTATATATCAGAATCATCAAATGCTTCTACGATGATATGACTATCATACCCTCGGAAACTGTGAATAACAACTGGAATAAAATCTGGAGCATGAAATTTAGATTACAATCGTTATGTGCTGGTCCACGATATCTACCTGTTATATGACAATGATCATCTACATTTTGTTATCGAGGGAGTCAAAGGCTTTTTTATAAATATGACAATATTCCGTTTGCTCGTAATAATTTGTTTGCTTAGCTGTTAGTTTTATCATCGGAGTAACTATTTTTAATCGATTAAATATATCATTAACTTCGTTAATCAACTGCTTGAGAAGCCAAACAGATGAATTTTTACCTCGATATAATTTTATTGGTTTTGATAAATTTTGATCAGCACAACATACTACATTATAAGCTACTCCACATGGAACATGATTTTAAATTTTTCTTGTACTCGATTAGTTAGGGTTATTTTCAGCGCTAAGTACAGGCTGAAGTAAACCCTCAAAGTCGACGTAAATAACAAAAGGTATAATTAACTTATGATTGTGGTTAATAAATTTAAATATTTTATTTTTTTCACATGGCATTGTTATTCGCTGTACTTCTGAACAATATTGCAGATGTTTTTGTAATTTTTTTATTGTCGGAACAGCCGTGTAAACAACGATAACAAAAGTATTTTTTATTTTTATCTTTATTATATTGTCTGCCAACTAGGCCGGTAAAATTTTTGATCCAAACGTAATGTCCTTTGTAAAACAGCAATTTTATTGTCGATTGCGAAGCTTTTTCTGAAATATACCTTGGATAAACATTTTCACGCTCGTCAAGACCAAACACATTAACTGAAATATTATTTTGCTTTGCAAACTTTGGTATTTGATTTTATGCAACTGGAGAGTCAATGCCATTAAAATTGAATTTTGCTACGTGACTGATATACTTGTCGACGCGATTAGCATTTTTTTTCTGCTGGAAACATCGCAGAGAGAATAGCCCACTGGAAACACTTGTTATTACAATTTTTAACGTTTATGCAATATTTTTTGTTTTTAATCTTTTGAGGCAGGTCCATATACGAACTACTACCGCGAAGTACGTTATATCTTGCTGTGTGAAATAAAACTTCCTCCACAACCTCAAATTTCCAACCTGATCCTGATGCAGTAAATTCTTCCAATTTTTTATTTATTTCCTGATGCATTTCATCGGCAACTGAGGAAATATTTGTTCCAGCTAATAGTTTTCGTTATTTAGCTGTTAAATATGGCTTGGCAATCTCTGTATTTTTTTGAGGTGCATGTAACTTTGATAAAATAACATGATACTGTACTATTAGTTTGATACTTTTATGTACTGCAAGTTCTCGCGTTATAGTCGGATATGAGAGATGAAACAAATTTGTAGAGTTAAAATTTGCTAAAATATTTTGATTATCAAATTTATAACTGTTATCAAATCCTGCAAAAGCAGTAGCTATTTTTGTAGGTTCTCCTATAAGGCTTCTTTTAGCTATATCTCGCAATTTCAGCATTGTTATATTATATTTTATATATTTAACTGATATCGCTAGTTGAAAATTCAATTAGAGATATAAATTGTTTAAGGTATAATGACACAAAATTTGAGTTACACAAGACTGACGGCAGAGGAACAGGAAGAATATCATGTTTATCCAATTTATAATAGTTATGCGGGAAATATGTTAGGTTCAGTGATACACGTCAAGTACGGAAAACTGTTTGGTAAATTAACACCAGCGGTTATAAGATTAGCGTAAAATCGGAAGGAGATACTGAGCGAGCAGAAATGTTCAGGAAAGATTTTATTTATACACTGTTTTGTGATGAAATTCCAGAAGGACAACGAGTATATCGTGTTAATGGTACAATTACTGATGATAATATTGAAAAATTGTCATTACAAGAAGAATTTCAACCTCATCAAGTATTTGATCTTTATGAGGCTAATGATCGAGGAATTATTCGAAGAACACAAACACGAAAAATATTAGGTAATTTCAAAAATGATGGTTATCTTAGAATAAGGATCCGAGGAACACTAACCGATCAAATTGGTTATTATAGACACATATTTGTTTACGATACTTTAAACGGACCTATACCTGATGGTTTAGTGATAGACCACGTCAACGGTATTAAAACAGATAATCATCTAGAAAACTTTGATCTTGTCACTCAACGAGAAAGTATCCGACGAGGAAACACAGGTAATTAAAATAATTTTAGTAAAGTTAAACCTATTGTTTCGTTTAATCTTGAAACAAATGAGGAACTAAGATTTCCTTCAATAACAGCTGCGGCAAGATATTTTAAGATAAATTCGGCAACAGTTAAGAGAGTTGCAGATGGCAGAACAAGATCAGCAACATCACAATCGACATTTGACAGAATCATCTTCAAATACGACAATTAATTATATTTTCCAGCTCGTTTTTAGTTAGGCAATTGTGAGCAAATATTAAAACATCATCTTTGTTAAATTTTAGCATTATTACAGCGCTTTCATTAAGTTTATTTTTTCTGCTGCTGTTAACAGAATTTTATTAGAATCACCTTGCATCACATTAACGTTAACTAAATAAGAACTGTATCCCGACAAACATTTTCGCACTGCTTCGGCTAATTCTTTGTAATTTAATATATCAACTTTTTGATGATATTTTATCTCGTTAGTCATCTTATTATTGTAAATTAGATAAAATTATATTATAATATGGACCTAATGAAACGACTTGGTGATATATTCGCAGACGCTCCAGCCAGCGATGTGATCGCAGACGCGCCAGCCAGCGACGATATACCTGCCGGTTATACCGAGGATGACATTTTATTCAACAACGACGACGAACAAGTCGACATTGTTGGTGTAGTTGATAAAAAAAAAAATTACAGGAGACCGACAACTGGACGATATGATGTTAAGTATCATATCACAAAGAAAATCTTGAAATTTAATTTTTCAGTAGATGAAAATCAGTCTTTTTGGCTGCTGATAAAACCCTTTTTAAACATTAAAATTCCAGTCCGACAGAAAAATATAAAATTCTACTTTATATTTGTCAAGATTTTTAACCTAATGATGATCTCTGACGATCGCAGACAATATCTAATATCGTTATGTAAACCAGTAAAATGTAAATCTGTCAAACATAAGTACGAGGAAATTTAGAACAATATTATTTCACAGTCGATGAAATCGACCGAGTTGGAACCCAGCTGATAAATTTATCGCTGTACCCACGCCACTTGACAAGGCTTTTATTACCTTTTTTCCTAATAACTTTTTCAATAACAAAAACATCTTGCTCAGTTTTTTGTAGTTCTTGTTCGTAAAAACTACCGGTTATTGGCTCACCTAATAAATCCTTTAGCGCATATGTTACAGGTATTGTCAGTAAAACTTTATCTACAACAAATACTTCTTCGCTCCAGTTTGGGGTAAATCCTTTTTCAAATTTTTTTTCGTCAGAGAAATTCTAACTCGATCACCAACTTTAAATTTATGTCTGCGATACATGTTTTCGTTTGCAAGAATCGGATTTTTAATTGCGTCGCTTGGTGACATTTTTATTGATCTGTGCTTTGTGTTATTATAATTATCAACAATCTGCTGTAGATCGTCGATATATTTATTTGTGTTTTTAGCTGTCAAATGTTTATGTATCAGCTCGTTTAGTGTGCAATTAAATCGCTCGACGACGACACTTTTTCCTTCGTTTCCTGTAACATACTTTTTAATGTTATTTTGTTCCAGAAACTGCTCAAATTATTTATTAAAAACTCCGCTCGTGATCAGTCCATATTTTATTTGGTTTTCTTTCCGTACTAACGATAACCTGTTTTAACGCATCAGTCATCGATGTTCCAGTTTTATTCGAAACAGGTACACTAAACGCATATTTACTAAAAACATCTATGACGTTAAAAAGATATTTCTTTGGAGCGCCATCAGCGCCAACGTTAAACTTACCGAGGTCTGACACATCAACTAAATCTATCGCCCAGATATCATCAAGGGTATTTGCGACAACTTTACGTCTCGGAAATTTTTTTTTAGGTTTATGTAATTCGGCTGCAAGATCATCGTATAATTCTTTTCCAAGACCTAACTTATACCTTGTTCCTATCATTGTTTGAACTAACCTTCTGTCAAATCGTTCTCGCATATTTGTAGGCTCCATATCGCGTAGTTCATCTAGCATTACTTTATCACAGTCTGATTTTGAGCTCTCTGCACGAACGTTATCAGGACGTTCTATATCACGATAACAAATATCACGGCGCACAGCTATTGCATCAACTTGATTATAAGGCTCTTGTCCGGGCAGTGGATTATCGTTTTCATCTAACTGTTTGTCTAGTGGATTGTACGGCCCAGTGTTTTTATGGCCAGGCAATGTCTAACCTGTTTTTGGTTTTGGTAATTTTCCAATAAATTTGTGAATGTCAATACCGCTGACAATTACCTCACGGCGATTGCATGTCTGACAGTACGTAACAATTTTATCTTGTTCGATACAAAGATTTTTATCACAATCACAATTACATTTTATTGTATTTTATTTTGTCGCATACAAAATTAAAATTTTGACAAATAAGATGTTTGATTTTTTTTGCAAGGTTTTAGTCAATTAATCATCTACTAAAATAACCTCCCTGACGTTGTCAGGGCACATTCCAGCTCCGGATAATTTCTTTAAAAACATACTTTTTTCTACCGCAAACAGTGCAAATGCTTTTTAACATTATTCTGTTATTTTTTGTTTTGTTTTTTTTTTCGTTGTCTCATCCTTATTTGTTGTTTTGGTTTTACATTTGAGACAGTATGTTGACATATTCCTTAGTTTAGATAAAATTCATTGCAATCTCATCATTCGCGTGAGAAGGTTGCTTGTCAAACTGCAAAATAAACTTTATAAAAAAATCAGGGGATTGGGACATCTGTCGGATAAACATAATACAATAATAACCACAAGCTGTTGTTCCAACCGGCTGTAGTTGATTAGACGAGTAATTTATTTTTTTACATTTTTTAAAAATATATTTTTTTATAAGATCACTCGGAGGAAGTCCGAACGAATAAAAATAATTATTATTGTAGACAGCAACCCAGTGAGTGCCTGATCCATCATTGAAGTTTTGTATATTTACAACACACGAACCACCTGCTGGTACATTATATAATTCGTCTTTGGAATGTACTCCACGAAATTCGACAATGTCATTCAATTTTTCAATTATATCGAAATTACTTAACGGTGTCAACGTCGTCTGGTGCCTGGTAGAGTCATTCCACGTCCTATCCCTAGCAGGTTTGGAATTAGACTGCCTGCTAACCCCGCTAGCAGCGGAGCGAAAGGAATAATTCCTCCTTGTTTTGTTTTTCTTGGCGACTTCATTTTTTATAGATTTCTTCGCTGGCGATTTTTTTTTTTTAGCTAGCATTATATTATTTATTGTTGTATAAAATTTGTTTGATTCCATCACCAGAGACACCGTCTCCAGATACAGCTTTTTAAGTTGCTCCAGATACTGCCCCTGACGCTGCTGCTAGTCCAAGTGTTCCTAACACAGGCAGAATTTTTGGTAAAATTACAGAAAATGCTGGTTCAAAAAATCCGCCGTGTTTTGCCATCGCTCTTATTTGTGTAAGAGATAGTTTGAAAACAAAGGGTTTTCCCCGATCGAGCCTTTTTAGCTGCTGTTGAGTTAACATTACTTTCACTGCGGCGGCGCTGTTAGCCCCCGGAGACTTTATCATTACAGAGACAGAATTACGTTTGGCACCGCCGCTGATAATTTTTTATTTTGGCTGGGCGTAAGGTATATTTCTCTGGTTGTGTATTCCGTTTTCATTATTTATACTTGTTTGTTAGATTAAACTTGTACAGTCATTCTACCTTTGACTGAGTCAATCGTCAAGAATCGATCGCTAGACACAAGCGCAAATACGTTTAGAGGAGTCGGTGGAACTTGTCCAAGCGTCCAAGTTACTTCTATTTCTGCGATTGAATTAATCATTCGATCGGAGTGTTTTGATACGTCAAAGAAAAAGATAGGATAAAGAGTACGAAATTCTTCAATATTAATCTGTGATCCGCTGTCAGCGTCCTGATATTTTTACATCGCTTCCATCAGGTACATATACGCTCTCGTAACATTTTTACCAGCGCCGGCTGTAAAATCATATTCAATTGCTCGTTTTCGTGAGAAAAAGCACCAATGATCACCCAAAAGAAGTTTTATAACTGCAATGTATACCGAGGTCAAGGCGAACTCTTTTACATTTATACAGCTGGGATTTGCAAATAACTCTTCCCAAAAAACAGGAACTGAATTTCACATATATATCAATATCTCAAAGTAATGAAAATGGATCCTAGATGAAATATTAGAAGTGAAGAAATTATTATTTTTGAATAATACGAGAAATTGAAGTTCTACTTTAAATACTGAAATTACATCATTATCTAAGTGCATCTTAAAATTCTTTTGTTAATACGATAAATATAATTGCAAATAAATTACAGAAACAGCTAAAATCTTAAGTCAAAGTAAACAACCATATATTGCTATATTGATTCTTAAACTTGGCTGTTACGTGCTGCTTAAAATACCCAAGCGAATTTGGGCTGAAGACGCTCTGTTGCCTTTTTGCTTGTTCACCGGCTTTCTGGCTTCCGATTCGAACTTTCCAGGGCCTTAAATACCGTATAGTTGGAATGTTGCTGGAAAACCGTTGAAAGTTGGAAGACTGTTGGAAAAGTTTAGGATGTTGGAGAACTTGGAAAATCCTAACTCGTCTTGAGACTTTAAATCTACGCAAAAGTAATTATTATTTCCAACTAAAAAGATATGATTTTTAAAATTATCATCAGGGGAAAATACTGTATTGAAAATTTATCCAAAAATGCATTGTTGAACCGCAATTTGGTTACTCATATCGCCCTCCGTACGGTTGTCCGATAAATCACCCCCACCCCCCAAATCTGTGTTGATACTGATGGACGATATGTAGGTATGATGCCACCTGTTCATTAAAATGTGCAATTTAGTTGCATGTAAATCATTCCGGAACAATCCTGCGTACACTTTAGACACATACCGGTAATTGGTAACGCGAAATTTAAAATGGCCACAGGACAGATGGTTGTGCTGTTCCACGTCGATTTACAAGTCAACAAACAGAATTTTCTCGGGAAATATAACGTACATGTCACCAAAAGAACCTTTCAGGCGACGTTAGCTCCACAGCCACGAGAAATAACGGTAAGTGTATAAAATGTACACCGATGTGCGCAGACATAAGTGGCTGCGAATAATTGCAGCTTTTAATGAATAGATGATATCAGCCAATAACCCGAAAATCAACATCATCACGGGTGAGGAGCTGATTACTCGGCCTATCCGTACGGGTGTACTATACTGGACTTATCTTGTGCATGCTCAGTGAGCTATCAACAGTAATGTTAGCGACCTACAAAAGCCACAGTTGCTCGACGCGAGTTTGATGTTGAAAAAAAGCAATAATCTGACGGAATAAAATCACACCGAGTGACAAAATTACCACCGATTACCCCCATGACCCGTTTGACATAGGACCCTTTCTGAGTTGCACCAAAATGAAGTTACTATGCGGCACACACGCTAACGGCGAAATATGAATGGCTCAAAGGGTAATATTTAAATAACATCCATGCATCTGGTTGATGATGTTACCTTTTGACCCAATCATATTACGTTGTACAGGAGCGTAACTTTGCCCCGGCAGGCAAAATTCGCGAAATTCGTACGTTTCGGAGCCCGTAACTTCAGTTTGATGCAACTCAGAAAAATCAATGATGGCTTGATGAATAGAAAAATATCTCAGGAGTAAAACAAGCCATAGATTATGGTCGTGCGCCTTCAAAGACGTAAAGAGCAGAAGGAAATTGAGAGTCAAGCGTGGAACGAAGTTTTTGAAAGTTACTTACTTTGTATCTTTAATAGTACGATAGACAGGGTCCTATGTCCGCACGGGTCAAGGGGGTAATCTGAGGCAATTTTGTCACTCGGTATGATTTTTTTCCTTCAGATTGCTGCTTTTTTCAACATCAAGTTCGCGTGGAGCACCTGTGACGAAAGCTACATGTGGTGGATCAAAGAAGCCTAGTATTTTCTATAAGGATCTATGACATCTTTTAAATATCATCTCCGGTAATTGAATATGATCCCCGCAATCGCCCCCAATCTATAAAACTTCACCTTATTACGTCAAATTTGCAAATGCATCCTTCGAAATCGTCAGTAGATCAGACGTTCATGTACACATTGTATATACCGTAATCAGCTGATAGTTCCTGCGACCATTATTATTTTTAACTGTAACTAATTTTCTTCCTATTTGACAAACGTACTTGCTAAAAAACAAAATCTGTTGTGTAGTTTAGCAATTGTGGTTTTCTTATATGTCGTTGATTATAATGTTTCACGAAATGTCATGAATTACCGCAAAGACTAAGAAAACTCCGTCTGTTACAATATATAAGTATGGCCCACGAACTTTACATGTTGGTACATGTTGCCCACGACGTTGAAGATGTTGGACCACACATGGCTTCTGTCATAGACTGTATCATTTGTTACATGTATACAGCTCCTTTCTTTGTTTTGGTTGGTGGAGATCAGTAAACTTTTTCTCCATTATTTTGTATCATCATTCTTTCTCTCCTATTTTGAATATTCATATTTTGTGTGTAGTGTTGTTTTAACAGATATATCATAAGGTTCCACCATATAAACACTTACACACATACTCATCAAACTCGTGCAGCACGCAGAAATACGCTTTCAAGATTGGTCAATCAAGCTGCTTCCAAAATAAACAGTATCCACTACGTTATTATTTGGTGTTCCATATTCTCATGTTCAGCAGAACAAATGCAGCATTTATTTGTCTTCATTTAATGTAGAAGTTAGATTCCCTTAGCACGACAGTAGGGGGCCTAGAGCAGGGGTTAATAAAGCATTTTTCAGTTATTTTAGTAGTAAGGGTGTTTCACCAGTGGCATCACTATGGGGGTGCGGACCGCACCGGGTGACACCATCAGAGGGGGTGACACCAAAATGACTGTCTATAAAATTTTTGAATTTTTGTGCAGGAAGGGGGTCCATGGGGGTGACACCATGAGTTACCGCACGTGACCGTCTATAAAATGTTTGATTTTTTGTGAAGTAAGAAGGTCCATGTGGGTGACACCATGAGTTACCGCCCTGGGTGACACCAACCCTAGTGACGCCACTGTGTTTCACAACCGGCAGCGCGATAATAGAGACCTTGAGTAGTTGGTGACTGCTGAGTCTGGATTTTAAATAAAATTAATTGGGCCCTATGTATTTTGTATATTGCTAGCTGACTGTATGATTTGACAAATCGGCAATTACCATCTAATAGCATGAGAGAGAGAGAGAGAGAGACAGAGAGAGAGAGAGAGAGAGAGAGTCTCTCTCTCTCTCTCTCTCATGCCAAAAGGAATGTTATATTTTTTATTTATCTATGTTTAATTTTACATACACAGTAACACAAAGATATATGTAATGTAATAATGATTTCTTTTATTTATCATTACATTTCTTTTACATATAGTTACAGATCTCAAATTCACTTACTCATGTATTGGCAGCAATTGATCTTGCATAAATTCTTACAGCAAACAGAATGTAACCTTTCAGAGCCCATTGTATAAAGATTTCTTTCCATCAAACTGTTATGGAATTATTTCCTACTTCATTATCATTAGCTTCATCTTGCAGAAAATATAAGTTATGCAGTACATCTATGAGATCATTCTCTACAGCTTATCTTTAAGAAAAACTACTAAATCGTCCATGGCCCTCTTCCCGACATTGAACGGAATTGGTCCACTAAAGAAAAATATCATCCCATGGAAGCCTTCTTGGTAATGAGCTAAATGAACCGGAACTCCAGCGGCTCGCAGACGGTTATAGTAAATTAGACCATCTTCGCGCAGGACATCATATCCAGCGGTCAGAACATAAGTGAGGGGAAGGTCCTGTAATCCCTCCTGACCTACCATCAGTGGAGAAAAGTACGGATCGGTTATTGTTTTCTCGATGGATTTGGAGAGTTCTTCACTCCCGACATCGGTAGGTTTCTTCATGTTTCTCAGACTCTCCGTTCTAATGTGCTCAGTCATATACCATTTCGGCGAGACAAGCTCGGCATATTTAGACTTCTTCAGTTCAGGCGATGTGTGCTGGTTGGTCAGGAACAAAGGTATATGGTCATAGCTAATGTTTCCATAGTTCAACCAGTAACAAAGCATGGAAACATCATTCAGCATACCCGGAATAAATGCCTTGTTTTCGATATATGATGGAGTCTGAAGATCAAACAACTGCAGACAGGGGTAGATCGGAATTTGAATTTTTATATTTTTCTTCAGGCGGAATGCTATAGCTGCTGTTAGGTGTCCACCTGCACTGTCCCCAGAAATTGCTACGCGTTTGGCATCTATCTTTAATTTCCCTGCGTTATTCAGTACATACTCTGTGACCTTTAAGCAGTCTTCGTAGGGTATGGGATGAGGATGTTCAGGGGACTGACGATATCTGCAATAAAACAGTATATTACATAATTTAGTTTCACAACGACTCCTTTGTTTGAATTTCATACCATGACTGTACTATATATAATGCTCTCTAGATTTAGCGCCCATTTGGTGAAAGTAGGATAATAGATGGAAACGAAGATGGCAGACTATCGAGGTTTGTTATCAATATGTGCGGTCATGTTCTCTGCGTAATTATTCATTGTATTTTTCTTGTTTAAAAATTAAAATAATTGAGATGTGATATATAAAGTAGTTTGTTTTAAAATGTATGTACACTTCGCATTCATAGTGAATTTATTGTCACTGAGGGACAAGTAGAACCGTTGATTGCGTGCATCGAGTGTGGAATTTCCAATTTGTTGAATGTCATGCGGGTAAATAAAGGTCCAATGCTATAAGGCTATTTTTATGGAGACATTCCAATGATGGCGAATAACGAAGATGTCGGATCGAATTCAAAACAATGGTCAAAACAGTTTGTACAAGGAAGGCGAGGTTTGCAAAAGAGTTTGGGTGTGAGAAACCGAAGGAACTCTGTATTTAAGCATCAAATTTTGTAAAATAAATGCAGATATTCAGAAAGGTTGAAATCAAAACCATTTTCTATTCTCACAGTGGAAAGTAATACAGAAAAGATTCTCAATGGTGATGATGAATCCAGGTCTTTTTATAAATTAGATCAGAGTTGTCATGTGTCAGACACCACAGCGCAAGTTTTTCACTGTTTTTCACTCGGTCTTCACTGTACCCAGTTTGTCTTAATTATGCTTTTTATACATTAAAAAAAAAAGAAGAAGAAAATTATTGAATAAGGAACTAGTCTCCCACGATGCGCATACGAATGCACTCACGGCCCACTTCTACCGCTTCCATGTCATGAATCGTTTGTGATTCTCTGTTTGCAATCACGCAAGGATGGTAAAAGGTTTCTCTAGCATTGAAACATTATGTTAGGAGTCTAAGAAAGGGTACGTGTGTGTGTGTGTGTGTGTGTGTGTGTGTGTGTGTGTGTGTATATATATATATATATATATAATTTGTGTCTTTAAACTTTGTAAAATATAAACCTCCGTTTAGCACTAGAAAAATTTGCATCGACAGGAGCACTACGACATACCCATACCCATTCTAGCGCTCTGGATGTTGAATGTTTAATCATATTGACGTTTATATGCAACACTGATCATCACATTAACCAATGCGTAGATCAGACAAACATGATATACACAAACTTCTGACTAGTACATAATGATTCATCATTTAAACAAATGCTCAGATGTTCCCATGTTCGATAAATGGCAGAACAATATATCCACTTTTTAATCTTTCTCATATCCTTCAAAAGTGCAGCTTTACAAACTACTGTACAACTAATCCATCAGTCAAAATATTACAGGTTCACAAAATACCACAATCTACCACAAATTTGCGTTGCAAAAAACAACAATATACGTGTTGGCAGTTCTTAACTGGCTTAAAGAGTTCGAGTCAGATTCAATGGTGATATATTTAAACCCCAACTGCCTTAAACTGGACACCTGACTATACTAATGCAGATTAGATTTTTACAAAATGAAAGAAAGAGAAGCGTAAATGTTGAACTTAAGGAAAGCATGTAATAGTATATAGTGTTCTCTGTCTACCCCGACCCTCAAATACTGGGGGAAGGGATAAATGATATACAAATTTTAAGTCCTTTAAATGGTGATGTCCGATGTAAGCAATTGTTGCCCGACACACTGTGAACTTGAGACTATTGTCAAAAGTTTGGATGGTTAAAGATGTGCACATATTTGTATTAATTAATAATGTTTTATTGTTATACTGATAAAAGTTTCATAATATATTTTTCTTACTCGACAGACACTACCACCATTCCTACCCGTTTCGCCAATTCCCTCATAGCTGGATCATACACATCTGAACAGAGAAATAAATAAAACACCATTGTCCAAATTGTTTTTGAAATCAAAATATTTAAGGCTACATTAAGAATTTGTTGATCATTTCTTTATTAGAGAAAGAAAAGTTAATCAAATACTCATATTATCGTTCGTTGCTTCAGCTAAAATAATCTCGAAATAAACTGACTGAATCGCATTATTATTCTATTCCTCATTCCTCATAAAACTCACAAAATCATTTAGTTTGGAATATATTTTCTGTACTCATACTACAATGGCTCTCTCTAGTGAACTCCAGCAGGCTGAGAGAGAGAGAGAGAGAGAGAGAGAGAGAGAGAGAGAGAGAGAGAGTGTGTGTGTGTGTGTGTGTGTGTGTGTGTGTTTACATGCAGGGTGCCTCATACTAGGAGTAGGTGACGTAACTTCCAGTAAGTACTTAGAACGTGGATTTAAAGAAAATAGTACCCATTTATTATTAAACTCTTCTATAGTGTACGCGTTATCCTAAGATATAATCTGATTACATATTCTCATATATACATAAATGTTATTGAAAAGATGAATATATATTTTTGGACTGATGGTGGGCAACTGATGCCAAGTTCAAGAGTTACAACTTTCGGACTGAAAACGTGTTCATGATGGATGATGCTAAGTTCAAGCGTTAGTCGGTACTTTGGGACATGATGATTTCATGATGTGTCAATTAAAAGTGATTTATCTCTCCTATCTTTAAGTTAACATATAATTTGACTGCCTTATTTTATTTCCACTGGATTCATGTACAACTTACAGGTATATGTCACGTTATTTAGTCGCCGTACTTATTGTTTGACATGTGTTCAGTGAAATCTAGCGACTCAGTTGTATGCTTGCCAGTATAACCTCTCTATTTGATTTAAATACACTTTCACACAAACCTTTAGCATTGTTGATCATAATGTTTCAGCAGGCAAGACAGAAATTCCTAGCATATCAGCGTATAAAGTTTAGACCTATAGTAATATTAGCAAGATTTTCAGTTGAATACAGCATCTTATGTTAAGAGCATTCAACTTTCAAACATGTTAACACAAAACTAGGTTTACAACCGTGAAACGTGCTTTATGCTTAAGCAGGCGAGACAGACGATATAGGAATTCCATGCACATAGTCACATAACTTTAGACTTATTATTATGTAATACCTAGTTTCAGCTAAACGCACAACAAAGACAATGCACAACAAACAAACACGATACGTGACTGTCAAAAACTTTAACACAATCAAGTGCTTTGCAGACGAGGCAAGCAAGAAAGGAACTACTGACATATCAGTGTATAAACTTTTGCCCTCTAGGAATATTATCTTAAAGTTTCAGTTGAATGAAACTACTGTAAAAGAAACTTGAACATTGTTCACTGTCATGACATAAAGATAGACGAGATGGGTATCCACGATATGACAGCATAAACTTTAGACCAGTATTAATAATATTAGAGTCTCACTTAACTGCAATATTTAATGTTGAAGATGTGTCACTTATATATATATATATATATATATATATATATATATATATATATATATATATATATATAGTTACGTATATGTAATTAAATTGCTTGTGTGTTAGTTTTAAAATTCTTTTTATTTTACTTTTGTTTCGTTACATTTTATTGTAATGATTATTTTCACGGGATTCGATATTTTCTTTCAGTAATTATGTTTATCTAAAACGTAAAATGTGTTACATTAGCATTATTTTAAGTTCACTCTGGTGCGCGGTAGTATAAACACTACGCGAAAACGATTGGCTATTGCCAAGGTCATTTCGGTCTACGTGTAGTCTGAATAAACAATGTTTTAGTTTTAAATTTATTTCAGAGTGAGAATCTGGATAGGGCTGTTCTTGTACGTGACAAGTTTCATTTCTCCTATTGCGTTGTTCAAGTGTTAAGAGACCACGTGACCTATCACGCGAGAACGGGATGATATTTTAGTTGGATTTAATACCCTTTCTGAGCGCTTTTCAGTCAGTTGCATTTTTAAACCTTGAGGGCTCGAAAGGTTTCTATTGCTGAAGCCAGATTGTTTTTGAAGTTCATTTGTTTTTGGAATTTAATAATTTATTCTCTAGAAAACCAAACGAGTGTACTTTTTTATAAAAATTCTGGGAGAAAGAAATTCAGTGGAAATTTATTCTGAAGTTATACGGAAACATAAACTGTGATTCAATTGAGGAATTGTTGCCATTTGTATAACGACCACATCTGACGTCATCACCTTCCATATTGGAACGTCGTCGAGATTCGAACCTGGATTCTAATAGAACTATTTAGTGATAGGACTTGTATTTTTCATTCACAAACCGTAAGTCCTATTTCCAATTTTTACATTGTTTTCTAGGGAAAGAAATTATTGTGTTAAAATATACAAAGCTTGTTGACTTCACTCTTTTCTCTTGTTATTATTGTACAAGTTTACATGTAATATATATATATATATATATATATATATATATATATATATATAGTGAGAGAGAGGAGGGGAGGAGGGAGGGAGGAGGGAGTGTTTGTGTATGTGTGTTTGTGTGTGTGTGTGTGTGTGTGTGTGTGTGTAACTGAGATGTGAGACCGGCAGTTGACTGGCTGATTTTGGCACGGAGTTAACCAGTCCGAGCCTCTTTACGTCGCTTCACCTGACGGTCGTTAAACCTTATAAGCTGAGTTTGAACTTAAGGTTCTGTGTCTACAGTCACAAATGACTTTACTTTTATAATGTCACTTTTGACTGAGAATATAAAATCAATCTTAAACTCAGATTTATAATCTCCTGTATATCTTTTGCCCTTACAAAAGCATTTCCATCGTCTGTTTATTAAAACAAAGGAAATTCGGATAGCATGAATAGACTCTTATAGGCTACCCAGTCGCCATAACAATGCGAGGTCTGCACAAATGCAACGATAAGTTGACATATTTCCATGGTTGGTGCTGTTCACTAGCGAAACTTGTTACTGTTTTATTCCTGAAGAATCCTAGATTTATATCATTTGGGTCTTTAAAGGCTATGGCAGTTTTCCATTAAGGGAATTATATTTTTCTAAGATTTTCAGATACATTATTGTATAAATGGATCTTTCTTATATCTGTTTTACTGTTTTCACATACTTTTAAACGAAAATAAATTCTATGACAATTGCAAAAGGATATGTTAATTTGTTAAAAAGAACAGAAAGCCATACATGTTGGTATTTGCAGAGAAAAATAGACATCGAAGCCACAAGTCCGCAAGAGCAATTCACTTCTGCAATTTGCGGCGCAATCCGCAAGGTGATCAGCTTTCTTTAACAAAAGGGTATGAAAAAGGCAAAAAAACAAAAAACGAAGTCATACAAATAACTTTCAAACAGCGTTCTTTCGCACAAAAATCAAACACTGAAGTAATGACATGACATTATTGTGTGGGTTTCTCAACGTATAAGGAAAAATACTTTATGAAAATGTACACGAGAGTTACGAAAATACGAAGGAATTCAAGTGGGGACACACATCGTCAGGCTGACGAGACAACATGCAAATAGGCTATAGTAATTTCCAGTACGTTGTTCGTCAAGCACGCTTTATGCCATGTAATTAAACCGCGAAAACGCTAGCGTTGCACATGCTACTGGACACAGCGCACCAATGCAGCTGGACAAGTCGTACTAATAACTTTCTAAAGGGAGAACTTGACAAAGTGTCAGGCACGCGATCCCGCTGTCCGTATCAGCTGATTTCTGCCAAACTTAAACCTGTTCTACACCAGAAAGTATAATAGACCAAATCTACAAACATATCATCACCTGAACACAGCGCATTACATTCTGGATACAGCGAGTCTCGTTTTCAGAATCTCCATATCAGAGCGCAATTATAACTATTTTTGTCCGCAAAACTGGGCTTTCCTCCACAAAATTAACCTTTTGTCAGTGCAGAAATAACATCGCCTATACATTAACATACTATGTCATACAAAATTACATTGCTGCATTTAAATATCATACCTATATAAGCTAGCTTGAATGTTACGTATACACGGAAAATTTCATTACAATTGTTTGAAATACCCATTTAAATCTGCATATATTACATAGTGCCAATCAGGCAGGTGGCGACATTAAACAAGAATGTACTTTTTAGGTTAAGTTTTGCTTTTGTTGTCCCAATTGTTTGTTATTTAGAGAGAGAGAGAGAGTGTGTTAGTACAAGTTCGAACTTGGAGGATGGGAAACACCAAAGAGCTTACCAGAGTTAGAGTTAGTACACGTTAGAACTGGGAGGATGGGAACTCCACAGAACATTCCAACGTTTAAGTTTGTACACGTTAGAACTTTGAAGATGGAAAACTCCACAGAGCATACCGGCGTTAGAGTTAGTACGCGTTAGAGCTAGCAGGATGGGAAACTTCACAAAACTTACCAGCGTTAGTGTAAGCACACATTGGAACTGGGAAGATGGGAAACTCCACTGAGCATACCAGCGTTAGAGTTAGTACACGTTAGAACTAGGAGAATGGGAAACTCCACAGAGCCTGCCGGCTTTAGAGTAACTACATTAGAACTAGGAGTATGGGAATTTCCGCAGAGCTTACCAACTTTAGAGTTAGTACAAGTTAGAACTAGCTAGATAGGAAACACTACAGAGCTAACATGCTTTCGAGATAGTACGCGTTAGAGCTAGCAGGATGGGAATATCCACAGACATACCAGCTTTAGAGTCAGTACACGTTAGAACTAGGAGGATGGGAAACTCCACAGAGCTTGCTAGCTTTAGAGTTAGTACACATTAGATTTAGCTAGATAGGAAACACCACAGAGCTTTCCCGCTTTAGAATTAGAACTAGGAAGATGGGAAACTCACAGAGCATCCTAGCTTAAGGATTATTATATGTTAGAACTGGGAAGATGGAAAACTCCACAGAGCTTACTAGCTTTAGAATTTAGTACAAATTAGAACGAGGAGGATAGAAACCTCAAAGCTTACCACCGTTAGAGTTAATACACGTTAGAACTAGGAGGATGGGAATATCCACAGAATATACCAGCTTTGGAGTCAGTCCATGTTTAGAACTAGGAGGATGGGAAATTCCACAGAGCTTGCTAGCTTTAGAGTTAGTACACGTTAGATTTAGCTAGATAGGAAACACCACAGAGCTTTCCCGCTTTAGAATTAGAACTAGGTAGATGGGAGACTCACAGAGCATCCTAGCTTAACGATTATTATATGTTAGAACTGGGAAGATGGAAAACTCCACAGAGCTTACCACCGTTAGAGTTAGTACACGTTAGAACTAGGGGAATGGGAAACTCCACAGAGATTGCAAGCTTTAGAGTTAGAACACGTTAGAACTAGGAGGATGGGAAACTCCACAGAGCTTACCACCGTTAGAGTTAGTACACGTTAGAACTGGGAGGATGGGAAACTCCGCAAAACATACCAGCGTTAGAGTTAGTGCACCTTAGAGCTAGCAGGAGGGGAACCTCCACCAAGCTTAGAGTTCGCACACGTTAGAACTAGGAGGATGATAAACGCCATAGATATTGCCAGCGTAAGAGTTAATACACGTTAAAACTATGGAGTATGGGAAACTCCGCAGAGCTGCATCATTACAGCTGTTTCCTTTCAATGTACAAATGAGTATTTCTGTGGGCAGCTCACCAGTACTTAATATCTGAGAAATAAAAGCAGGAATAAACTTGCCCTTGGATTAGAAACTCACCTGTGATAATCTAGGTTAGTGGCCAATGGGTTCTGTTAAAAATGAATTATAATAGTTTCTACATTCTCTGCATTAGGTTAAATCTCGTTTAATTAATACGTCTTACATAAAAGTACTAAATAAATTTTGTAACAAAAATTTGTATACAAGTTGACACTTAGATTGGAAAACTAACTTATTGCCAAATGTATAACCACTTTCAAAATTTTACACAGATAATCATTAAAACAAAAGAATGTTTTAATCGTTCCACTCCGTTCTGATATTTATTATGTAAGTCTATAACGGAAAGTGATATAAATATTTTCAATAAATTCACCGTTCATGTCCAAGTAAGTATGAAGTGTGAGTGGCAATTTCAAAAAAAATAAATAAAAGAATTTCTCAAGCTAATGTTAGTAACTACGATTTTTGAATGTGTAAACTTTTATTCCTATACCACTCACACACATGTAGCAAATGAGTAAATTCAATGGAACGAATGATGAACACCATAGGCGCACGTGCTTTTGAGAAACAGGGCC
Source organism: Megalonaias nervosa (assembly GCA_016617855.1). NCBI lineage: Eukaryota > Metazoa > Mollusca > Bivalvia > Unionida > Unionidae > Megalonaias > Megalonaias nervosa. The sequence goes on along the minus strand of JAECUM010004794.1, from coordinate 6,134 downwards.
TGGTAGGAGAATTAACCCTCAAGGTTATTCTTTCATACTTGAAGTACATATGTCTCCAAAACCAGATATCCTATATGAGTGAACATTTTTGTTTTGTCGCGCTTGACAGTTATGCTTTTAATATAAAATTGGACGATTTCCGAACATTTTATATAAGATTCGAGTATTTGACCAAAATATCTTTTCTTGTCTAGCGATAGTGTAGGTCAGGGCCCCATAAGTATCGACACGTATTTGTCGCCGGCTTACATTCAGCGACAGAGTAATTAAGAGTCGAACTGGACGGTGTTAGGAAAATCATGTGAAACAGTTTTAAGCAAAGAACACGTTCGTCATCTTAGTTTTAAAATGGTTTTGGGAAGGAATGCAGCTTTAAATCTGTAGGAAAAGAAAGAATGAAAGAAGGACAGATAAATGCCAAAAAATCGTTATACATGTGTATGCATATGAGCGATCTGTGAAATCATATACACCGTATGCAAAAATCCACTTACCCACTGAGAGCCAAGACCAGCCACCACCATGATAGTAGACCAAAACGGGTCTATTGGAACTCGTCAGAGAAATGGGCTCATAAACCTTAACCTCAACGCCATTGTATACAACCTTGGTTATCTGACAAGAGAGGGACATGAACAGAACGACGTGTTTTTTAAACGTATAAACATCGTGCTTGGATACATAATAAAAAATATATTCAATTGATTTACAGCATAAGCCATAATATAAATACAGTATATACCATAATATAAATACAGTATAAGCCTCAATATAGATACAGTAATTGCGATAATATCAATACAGTATGTGCATAATATAAATACAGTATACCATAATATAAAAAATGTCTTGCATTTAAAACAGCTCTTCAACTGTTTTCATTTTTTCCCAACCACATCCCCCATGCAGTTTGATTATTTATAAAATAAAATGTCAGCTAAATTTCGAATAGAAAATTTAACAATGCTCTTATCCTGAGGTGTGAAAGTCTCATTTCATATAGTCCTGTTTGTCCCGGTACCTTCAGCAAACATTGCGGAGACGTATGGTTTATCACAACCAGGGAAAATCGTTGACTAATTGATTGATTCACTGATTGGTTATTAATTGCACATCAGCACGTACAAGGTTATATCGTGTCTAGACAATCGTCATCTACCCCTACCCAGAGTGAATATCCATGACCACTAGATGGCTACATCGATTAGGCACTGGGCAGTTTATGGTTATTGCTCACTGTGAACATGAGTTTTGTTTCACGGAGATTTCGACATCTGCGAACCTATTTTCTACAACTGATTGTTACATCCATTTAATCACGAACGGAAGATTATGTCAAGAATCGAATCGTTGGGTTATATTGCAGTGCAACGATGAAGTAGTCTACTAATAATTTATATATGAAATGTCATTCTACTATAATTTTTATGAAATGCCAGTCTACCGTGATTTGTATGAAATGCCAGTCTAATATTATTTATATGAAACGCCAGTCTGCTGTATGCTTGGTATGAAATGCCAGTCTAATAAATTTATATGAAATGCCAGTCTACTATAATTTGTATGAAATGCCAGTCTGCTATAATTTGTATGAAATTTCATTCTTCTATAATTTGTATGAAATGCCAGTCTGCTATAATTTGTATGAATGCCAATCCGCTATAATTTGTATAAAATGCCAGCCTACTATAATTTATTATGAAATGCCAGTCTAAATGTCAGTCTACTATAATTTGTATGAAATGTCATTCTTCTATATTTTGTATAAAATGCGTCTGCTATAATTTGTATGAAATGCCAGTCTAATAAATTTTTATATGAAATGCCAGTCTACTATAATTTGCATGAAATGCCAGTCTACTGTAATTTGCATGAAATGCCAGTGTGAGCCAGTTTATTTCAAGAGATACATAACTAAAATAAGTTTATATAATGCATATGTAATAATTTTCTGAAGAATTTAGACTACAACCCCTAAAATGTCCTAAATGTTCTGGTCGAAACTTTTCAGTGTTGGGATGCTGCAGAAGTCATTTAGCTATAACCGTTATCGCTGTTTTACCTCCACATTTGAAGCATGACTGCTACCTCGAAGATATGAGATTTACGTTTATCAAATCCATCCACATTATCTTTGAAAATAAGTCGCTGATTTTTCTTTTTAAGATTGCTGTGCGAGTTGTTGCTGTGTGAGTTGCTCGCTCGTCCGTAAATGTCAACAGGCATTATATGCTATCAAGATTACTCTGTAAGTGACAATGCAGCGTCAACAAGTCCTTGTGGTGTTCGTGAACGTCCAAGTGTAAGCAGTGCTCGAAAGGCGCAATGTTCACATCCTAGGCCGTCATTTCGAGTTAGCAATGGCAGCGTTGAACAAAACATGCCTGGTGCAGAAGCTCCTTTTATTTTACGCATCTTTGTAAATAATCAACGACTTCACATGGCTGTATCAAGGTACGAGTCAAAATACAAAAGATGTCGAGGTGTCACCGCGTATGATACCATTGAGTTACAGGTCCTGTTGACAATCAGAGTTGACATCCCACATTATGATGCATCAGAAGCTCTTGACTGATTGTGTCATCGCGAATAAATCAAAACTTGACAACACGAGAGCTACCAAGTGCATCAACGGCAAAACCACAGCCGACGACTTCTCCCGCTTCGAGGTCGTCCAGATAATAGAAGACCTTTTCATTTCTTGCAGAGGCTCAGCCAGATGCCATGCGTAACCCAACCGCTTTTATAAGAGTCATCCTGAATGCAGTTCTGACGGCGGCAAACACGTTCGCTTTTACAGTCTCAAGATCCGCAGCCGCCAACAGTGCTGGAATCGTCGCGAAACATGGAAATATTCCATCATTCTTTTCCAATCGAGTCAACTCTGACTTCGACAACTTTAATGTTAACTTGGAGTTCTTTTATTTGGCCGCATTGAGATGATTAAGTTGTGTTTGGGTTAGCCACATGATGACATTTCCAGTCAGGTTTATCGGACAACGTTTCATTGTGACCCCACTGTCATTTCTTATTGTGTTTTTTATTTTCGCAAGCTGGTTTTGGTTAACGCCAATCTTAACTTCGTGATAAGACATTATAGTAACTGTGTTGTTCAATTATGAGTTTGTGAAATCTGTACGAACTTTTGGGAAAACTTTACCAGTTTGCAACAGGCGCGTCGATGACCCTGGTTTTGGCATCCGAGCCCTCCAACAACATAGTCTTGTCCGAGAGAATCATAACAGATCATCTACAACTGGCGGCGAGGGCATTAGTTACACGTGCATGAAAGTTATTGTCGGCCATAGACTGCATGCACAGGTTTTGGTGTTACAACGACAAGTAATAAATCGGGAACGGGACTTCACAACGTTGTGAAGTCTGTTTGGGAAATCTGCAGACCCTTATCCACCTTTTGAGCCCGGTCTATGTACTACCACACATTATTTCCTAAATCAAGCAAAATTTCTTCGGAGAGTTCCAGATGACCGTTTAACCGAAAAGAAACCTCAAACACTCCTAACCGGTCAAATGTCACACTACAAGCTTGTTCGCAGTCCATCCGAACCATATCTTGAAACGCCCCACAAACACCTAATTTTGGGCGCCAACACCTCTTTGGGTAGTCATTTGCCATGAAAACTTTTGAACCCTTTTTCCAGGTTGCCTATGTACATATTGTATGTGGTCTGCATGGTCGGCTGTGTCATTGTAAACACCCTAGACAGGCAAGCTGATCTCTCGTAATCGTTCCTGCATATGGCGAGTCCGATAATCGTCGTGGCAATGTCAACATGTTTCGATTTCCTTTCCATCGATGAGATAACATGCGCTGCTGAAAAAAAGATATGATGCCGTTGGTAACAAGTCCAACCTCGGCGTAATTGCTACTGTTGTCATCACGTACAAGTTTTCTATCGATTTCCGAGACGTGTGCTTGTAATTCTATTCAGCCGTTTTGATCAGGGACCCTAGCTGGATAAGAATTATACTGAAAATCTCGGATGCTTCTATCTAACAGCACCAATATCAAACGAGGTATTAGATACTACTTTTAACTTTTTGCCGTAGTTTTTACTTATACATTATAGGTTTTGTCTGATATCTTCTGTGGCCTGTCCACAATTGTAATCCGCTTGCAACTTTTACCACTTCCGCAAGTGCAATCATCGAATCAGTGATGGTCTGCGCCAATTCAACCAGACGTCATTAATGATTTTACTGAATGGCGCTGGCATTGTTGCTCTGGACGAGAGCGCAACTGTAACCTTTAGCTGAACTATTGGTTGTCGTGTCATTAATCCTTGTAGTCAATTGTGGACGGATTAAAACGCTTGTGTTCCCAGTAGCGGTTTTGATGCCATCAATGACTTGCATGGCAAGGTCTTAAGCGATCGGTGCAGAACTCAAAGCAAAGCCCGTGAACACTTTTGACGGACCTGTGAACAATTCCTGTACTACATCACAATGCCATTTCCGTGATATGTCGGTTCTCTTGTGTTGACAACTCGAACTGACGTCACAATACGTGCGAAGTGTAGCTTCTTACGATTGTTATTTTATTAAATTTCAGGTTTATCTCTATTGTACAGCTGTGTCGTCAAAGTCTCTCGCGGAGGTCCAACACGTGCCATCTTGATCCACGAGGGAGAAATGAAGGTGTTTATAGCAGAGATTGCTGCAAGGAAGATACACGGGCTTGGGAATACTTTGAGGAAATCACCGGGGTTGCATTCGGGGAGAACCTAAATATGTAACCTTGAGAGGCCATGCTGAAGTCGCAGGCTTTGTAAATGCCCCAGATGGCATCATTGGTAGATTAACCTGAATCATTGATGTGATCCTGATGTGATTGATGTGATCCTGGCAATGTTTGGCGCGAAAATGTAACTATTACGGCTGGGTACTGCATGCAGAATTCGTCGGTTCGCGGAAAATTAATATCTTCGGGGAAAACCGAGAAGCGTTCTAAGCGAAGAGTGTGCAGTATCCACCACATACTGCGGAGATTCAAACGAGATGGCAGAAATGAGTGTGGGCTCGTGTACGCGTATGGAGAGTTTTGAGTCTTTACCGGTCGCCAACTAAATCCTTCGTCGGATCTCATCACTGATTGATTCAATCTCGTACGCGCCCGTGGGAAGTCTATCAACGTTCCATATTGCTCCCGAATCGGAGATGAACACATACAAGTTATTTACGTTAAAACCCCAAAAGGCATGGATAGCATGTTAGACTAACTGTGAAAAACACAACGATTCTAGTACGATTTCAAGTGTGCTGTAATTGGCTTCAGGAAAACCACGTAGAATTCTGATTCATTGAAGAGATTGTAATCACTTAGATTACGCTCAGGGCTGTATTTGCAACTACACGCTGCATCACGGCATTGATTGCACGAAGCACTCGAATTGTTTCAACGCGGAGCGTTTACTCTGAAGTCATCATCAGTGTTGTATACATCATTGATGTATTGAACGAGTTTTTCTGTCCGCGCGAAACTTTTTTTTCCTATGATGTGGTCGGTGAGCAACCGCAGACAAATCAATGTAGCCTCGTTGATGACTTCTGGCGCGTTACTGTTGCCTCGAACAGTCCATACAAGCGTTTAGTACTTATCCACGAGTTCGTTGACTTGTTGCATGAAGCGCTAATTGTCATGTACGCATTTGCTGTTTCGCATTTGGATTCATGGGTTAAACTAGAAGCGCCACTTCTCCGATTAGGACCTTTTACATGTTTGGGTGGCACTTCCTTGACTGGTAAAGCCTCCTCCTGTGGGACGTTCATGCTTTCCGTTGCGGAAAACCGATGTGATCTCAACATTTGTGTCATACTAAAATAAATTCACTCAACATACTGTTATATTATTGTATTTTATAAGAGAAGCTATTAATATTCAACCCCTGCAAATCTGATGAAGATTAAATTAATCATTAAATTATTTTTGTATGGACGTAATGGGTAATTTATCCCAAACTGCTCTTTGTAATGACACTTACTTGGAAACAAATATTCAACTACGAGTAGCGCACAAAAATGCACACCAGCATATATATATATATATATATATATATATATATATATATATATATATATATATATATATATATATATATATATATTCTCCTGTT